>CAUYQG010272351.1:0-12196 GCA_963574415.1 Tarsius wallacei | reverse complement strand
ACTTTAGGCAAAATGTTTTTTCCTAGGGGGAGGCTGATGCACATTATTCCCGAGAAACCCAAGCATAACATTATAATGGGGATAACCAGGCGACCATGAGTCACAGGGTAGCCATGAAGAACTTTCCTCAAGACTTTCCACAGGGCTTTGCCACACACATGGAACCCCACTGGGGCTTTGCCTTCCAGAGGGGTGTCTTCATTCAGTTCCCATGTTAAGTCCTGGATTGTCATGGCCTCCGCCACAACCTGACCTCCCATCAAAATTGAACCGAATAAAGAAAATGTGGTATTACTTAGCCATAAAGAAAAAACAAAATCATGGACTTCGCAGCATATTAGATGGAGCTGGAGACCATCACACAGAATGTCAGGTCATTCTGTTCTCTTTGACATAGAAACAAAGAATTGAATAGTGCATATCCTTGCTTATAAGTAGGTTCTGAACATTAGTCACGCTATCACAGGGAGGGATCAGTAGTTACTGGGCCCTGCTAGGGGAGGGGGGGATGGAGGGAGGGAGAGGGGGGAAGGGGGAGTGGGGAGGAGAGGAGAAGAGAGAGGAGGGTTGGGGGTATGTGAAAACACAAAGGGTACCTGGTCCACTACTAGGGGAAGTGAGGGCCAGTTAAAAGCCCAAACTTCACCTGCTTTCAGCCTACTTATGTAGTTAATCCTTACTTGTCCCCCACATCTCTACAATAAAATAAAATATAATTTTTTTAAAAAAGTAAAGGAATGTGACCCTGCAAAATAAGGACATCACCTCAGATGACCCTTAAATACAGAAAGGACTCTCCTATGTGCGTATAGTTGGTTTTGCTACATGAGACCTGGAATGGAGGACTGCTTTCTACCCATCTCTGGTTGCCCTGCTGGGCTTGAAGACCTGTAAGTAATAACAACTCTTAAACTTTCACATTGTGGTTGTGTCACTGAAGCCAAGCCATTGCCCTGAAGACAAGCAAGGTCTCCTGAAGGAACCTCAGCAGAGGGATCCCCTGCTGTGTCTTCTGTTTTGGCTTCTGGGAACAGTAGTTACCAGCTGTTAATAAAGAAACATAAAGAGCTTTATACAAAAATCATGCACTCACCAGTTTTCTTTTGCCAGGAGGTTGCTGGATAAAAAATTTCAGCCTTTCATTATGTTTAGTTAACAAAATTCAAAATTTGTGTAATTCTTTATTACTCCTATTTTTCATATCTATGTGGCTAAAAATGTCTGCTTGTTATTTCTGTTATAGATTGTATATATTGGTCTAAAATTGTACCTTCTTGGTTTTGTTTTAAATTTTATTAAATGTTACCTTATGAAATGTGTATGAGATCACCCAAGTGAAAGTGTCAGGATCATTTGTGTGCTTATTTGTTTTTATCACTCTCAATAGCAATATATTGTAGATTTATACCAACTCACTACAGAAATAACATATTATGTGTATTTTGGCATAGTGCTCTGAACAATAAAAAATAACATTATCATAAACAGCTTCATCTGAGCCAAGCATGAATCATTTATCTTCCTTATTTATCTGACTATTGAAAAATTACACCATAAGATTTAGCTTAACTTATCTCTATCAAAAAGGAATGAAAACAAAAACTTGTCTACACTATATTGCATATATTTTATTTCACAACTTGCTAAAAGTTAATTTTTTTAGTAATTATTTATTTTTTTAGAAAAAATGAATGTGTACAATAGACTGAGTATGCATAATTATTCTGCCATCTATAACTGGACTAGCAGAAATTGCCCCATGATATGAGACCTCTGGTCTACTTGTGAGAAAGGCCTATACACACACACATATACATATACACACATACATGCCTGATAACAGTGGGATGTGCTGCCAGGCAGTGAATGCACAGCACACAGACATTGGTCAAGTCTTACTGAGTATAATGAGAAACAAGGAAGGCTTCACAGAGGAGGAATTGAATTGAGTCTTGAAATTTTGGTAGCTGCAGCACAGAAAAGGTATTCCTGTAAGAGACAACATTTTTTTCACAAAGACCTGAAGTACTAAACTCGTTGATGTACTGAGGGAAAAGAGAGCAGTTTGATATGACTGCTGCCAATGGGTGGGTCATACGAACAAGGCCAGACTCAGTAAGCAATAAGAGTAAAGAGATGAGGCCTTCTGTAATGCATCAGAGGCTTGTCCATCAGGGAGATTTTGCCGGGCTCTGAGTAAGGAAGTCATGGCCATATTTGTGTCTAACTAGGCTTACTTTGGGGGAAAAAAATGGGGAGAACTGATGAGGTGCAGTACTGGAGCCAGATGACTGTGAAAAGAGATTCCTATAATCACCCCAGTGAGAAAAGTAGTGACCACTGAGAGACAATAGGAATGGAGCAGTATAAAAGGAGTGAATTACATTAAAGACAGACTAATCCATAGAGTTATTTTGAGGATGGAAAGAATAGAGCACTGAAAGCAAGCTAGGACTTTGGTTCCTAAAATAGAAACATACGAGATAAAATAAAGATCCAAAGAGGAGTAAAAATCGTGGGAAACAGTGGAGTAACATGACAAGAGGATGAGTTTTTAGCTGGTCTCCAAGACTTCTCCCAGGTTCAGTGATGTGCAAGGAAGAATCCTAGGATTCAGCACAGAGTTAGTTGCATTCACAGCTAAGATTTAGTACAGAAAACGAAAACCAAGTAAAATCAGCACAGGAAAAATCCAGGGAGCAAAGTCGGGAGGAAATCAGGCTGCAGATTTCAAGATGTGCTTAATTCCTTCAGTGACAAATTGGGCAAAGTGTGAGAAGTGTTGGCTACCAGTGAAGAACTCTTTAGAACCTCGGGGTTCCAGGTTTTTACTAGGGGCTGATCATATAGCATTCTCTTTCTAGCTCATACAAAAACTCCAGACTCCCAGAAGAAAAACAGTTGTTCATTATAGAGTATATTATTTGCATAAACATTCTGGGTACAGTGCCATGCTTATCATTTAGAGAAAGTTTTATATCAGTGTAGGAAACTGTTTAATAGCCAAGTTCCCTTATGCCATCTGAGAACAAACCTTGCAAACAAGCCTTTTTAAGAATAGCAGTCTCCAACTGCATCCATGTTGCTGAAAAGGACATGATAAAAAGAAAAAAGAAAAAAATAGCAGCCTCAGGTCAACTATATTGATTTTTATACAGTGGAAGGCAATGGAAAAAGGTTTGGTGGTTGGATGGCCCTAGGGGATGAAGGACATTGATAAATCAAAAATGATTAATACAATTTTAAAAAATGATGACAAGGTTTCAACCAAGGGTGATGGACTGAAAAAACTGTCATTGGGAAAAGGATTCAGATGATGAATCTGGTTTTAAATCTTTTAAATGCAAAGTGAGGATAAAAAATCTGAGTATGAATATTTAGCATGGTGTTCCAACTTCAGTGAGAGAAATGATTAGGCATGGGATTTAAGAATAGGAGAAACATGGTAAGAGTTGCAGGAATTCATGTATCATGAAGGAGGACAATGTCCTCATTTATTTTCTGTTAATATGATTTTTAAAAATTAGACATAGATTTAATAATTTGCATTTTAATAATATTTTACATGTTACAAATATCTTCATTTTCATTTTCCCATAATCATCTTGTCAGTGAAATTGATACGTGTACTATTGTGATCAATTTTATAAATCAAAAAATACATACACAGTGGGTTGAGAATCATATTAACACATGGGGCATATTAGCTATTACAGTCCATACCATAATATGGCCAGTTGATTAAGGATTTTTTTGAATCTGCCCATTACATAAAAGGTAAATTTTGTTGACCAAAGTCCTTCAAATAATTACTAAAAGATCAGTCATTACTTTAATCATTCTTTTACTTTAAGAAGCATTTCTATTTATTGTTTATTTGTGGTTCCTGTTAGTTTAGCCACATGGTCATAAAATAGAGTAAACCTCACAGGGAGGTTGAACACTTTGGATCATTTACAAAGTATGAGGTAAAGAACAAAAAAAGTAATCTTGATGTTAAGTTCCCATTAACTAAACAATTGTTTTTTCTATAAACAGCAATTGAACTGGAGATATTGACAACCAGTAATTGCCAGCGTAGAAAGAGAGCTTTGTGATTAGTTTTTTTAGCCAAATAATATTACCTATTATGGCTATCATTTGAATCATTTTTATATGTATTTAATTTTATTTTATATTAGGTTCAGGGGTAACTGTGCGGGTCTTTTACATGGATATATTGCACGATGCTGAGATTTGGGCATCTATTGAAAACATCATCCAAATAGTGAACTTAGCATCCAGTTGGCAACTTTTCAATCCTTACCCCTCCATAACTACCTCCCTTGGGGAGTCTCCAGTGTTTAACTAATATACTTTGAGTACACTAATGATTGTTTTGATGTTATCCATTTAATTATATAATTGATGACTATTACCTTGGAAGCAGATTCTTTTTATGACATATCCTGGAAGAATCTTTGAGGCTTAAGGAAGTAGTATAATCTATGAGAAGACGTATACTAACTAATTTTATTTGTTAAGTTCATTTTTATGAGTAAGAAGATAAATTAAGTACATCAGTACCTGCAAAATGAAAGACATTCTGATTTTATATATTTTATTTACTATGGAATTAGAGGTAAAAACCACTTGTAAAAATAAGTCTATGCAGAATGCAATTAATACCTTCTACTCCCTTAAGATCATCCAAGGTATTATGCGAAGAGTTGGGTCTAACTTTAAGATTTCTTATTCAGAAAATGCTTCAGAAAGAAGGTATTCATAGTTTGAGAAATCAGTTCATGTAAAGTTTTCTGGAAGCACATACATCAAGTATGATGGAGAACTGGCAGAATTCCGCCTTCATTCAGAAAAGATAGTTTTCTTTTCATTTATCAGCAGACACAGGGCAATAATCACTACAGTGTTTAAAGGTTGTACATGTACCTGAAAGATGCAGGGGCATGGGCTCACTGCTTTTTGTGAGTGAGCCTTTTCTTTATGCTCTATTTATGTTTATCTAAAGAAGCGCCTGGAATGACAAAGGTGTCACATTATGTACTGAGTATTTTTCATGCCAAATCCAGGGCCAGTTTTGTGGTCATAGCACCTCTGCAGGTGGATAGACCTTAGCCCTCATGAGCCCACCCTTGCTTTGTCACTGTCCTGAAATTCTTAATAATTTTATCTTTATATTTTTGTTTTGTAAGTAAAGACTGATGGGACAATGGAGCATGTGATTGAGCAGAGGAGCGCAGGCAAGGTGTCTGTCTAATGTCCTTACCATCACACTTGCTCGTAGCCTCCTCAGGGCTCAATGAGCACAGAATGTTGTGGATCGAGGATGCTGGTATCTCAGCTAGACCCAGAGTGAGTACAAGGTAAGCATTTTGTCCTTATAGCTAGTAACCCAGGCACTGACAGCGAGAAAGATCATGCTTTCTATTCCTGATCTTGCTTCAAACACAGAAGGAAGGTAGTGGTGTTGTAAGAAACACATTTAATCATGGAATCCCATCATATCTTTTTTGTCTCATGTTGTCTCCCAGTATTTATCAATCACATATGTGGAAAATGATGACATAAGGGCAAGGGAAAGAGAACAATTTATGGTTTCATTCCCTTTCAGTCCTTTCTTACTTATCAGTAAGCCAACAGCAAACAATGTTGGTAAAATTTCTATATAGAAATAAATGAAAAAAGAAAAACAAATAAAAAACAGATGAGTTTAGTCTTGGGAAGCATTTCCACTGTTCTGATAAGAACAAAATATACATGTACTTGTATATATTTATGACTCACAAAATATAGATTGTGTAATATGGGCGATTCTGAAAATAAATTACATGCATTTATATTTGAGTTTAAAACTTGTATTACACAATATAAAATTGAATTGTAAAATTTCAGTTTTTATTTTCATTTTCTTTACTTAGAATGATATTAAATAGCAAATTTAAAGTCCACCATAAAAAATAGAGAGCAATACTAAAGGAAAAGGAGAAATAAACATTTATACTTTAGAACTTATAACTATTTTTTTTTTCCCCTGCTTTTTGAACAGGATGCCTGCACTTTTATTTTGTATTTGGCCCTACTAATTATATAGCCAGTTCTGGTCAAATATTACTATATCTGTGTACCCTTACTCTGATATTATATGATATTCACATAGGAAGATAGATATTATTGATAATAGGTATCTCTAATCAAAATGAGAACAAATTATACCAGAGTACATAATTTTTATTCTAAAGCACAAAATGTAAAAGCATGTAACATTTTTAAAAATTGAAATAAAATCTTATAAATGATAAAATAGTATTTGCAGCATATTTCTTCTCTCAAGAAAAGACTGATTAAATTAATTATGGATCCTCAAGCTAGTATTAGACACAAGAAAATCTACAATATTACTTATTTCTTATTCAACAAAGCTGTTGAGCCAATAATGATGGTTTTTATAACTCTGCATCCCACCATAGAACTGATATGATAAGCAGAGTCAGAGGAGCAGTATTAGACAGGAGAATCAAGTCTTGCTCCTATGAACTGGAGTGGAGAGTTCTGTGATGGAGGAAGCAGTGAGGCTATATTCTGGGTAAGGATAAGAGGAAGTTTCATGGGGAGTACTTCCTGTTTCTTCAGATAATGTGCTGAAGCCAAATTTTATTTCAAAACTCTGAATGAGTACACAAACTGCTAAATCTAGGGGCACAAAGTGGCCAAATCTTATTTAAAGAGGCATCATTTAATGTCCTATCACAAATCATACTCATTCTTGCTAGGAAATATAAATAAGTCACAAGTACATTGGATCCTATACCCAAGATTAGAAAACTTAGAGACTGTATTAAGTCTTTTCATGTGCCCAGTAATGTGTATTAGGTGTTAAAGAGGAATTAATTAGTTGAAAGGTAGAAGGCTGCTGAGAATGGGTGGAGGCTATAGAAAAGTATCATAAAATAGCCCAGAAGGACTCCTACAACGGCACCAAAGATGGAAAGTCATAAGAGAAAAGACCATGGAACATTCATATGGTTTTGAAGTTCTGACACAGGCAGCATGTGGGCTTACAGGTCACAACTGTAAAGCAAAAAAATGATTGTATATGAAAAGAACATGGAAAGGACAGTTTTACTAAGAGATTGGCTGACCCAACTAAACTAAACATATATAGAATTATAAGAAAGTGGTTAGAAAGAAGATAAATGAACATAGAGATACTAAAATATTTCTATTTCCATATATAACCTGAGTACAATGGAAATGGCATATTAGACTACAGGTGAGTGAACATTTGTCCATAAGCATCCCTGAGAGGTGGAGGAAATGGACCCAAGATGTGGCATAGGGAAGATGTAACCCTCCAAAAAGCAGCAGAGTAGACATTATAATTAATATAATCATAACGCCAGAAAAACTCAAGAAAATATTTTATCAAATAGAAAAAAGCATTATAAAAATATCTGAAATTTTAAAAATAAACATAAAAATGTAATAGTCTAACTACAAAATATTAATAAGCTGGAAAATGGAAGTGAGTGTTTTCTCAGAATACAGAGTAAATGTATTAAATTGAAAGAGTAAAAAACAAAGTTAAGGTATAGAGAACATACCTATCAATATCTTTCCAACAAGAATTCCAGAGGAGATGAAATAATGAAAGACAATCGTCAAGCAAATAATAGTGAGGATTTCCCAGAAATGAAAACATGTACTATGATTGTGTGCACATACACACACATATACACACTTACACACACACATACACACAGTCACACAGAAAAACATGCAGCTGAAAGTTTACTGAGAAAATTATATAGACCAATTCTGGCCAGACTCATTTCAAGTATGTTATTACAAACACAAATCAAAGTCACTCTACTCTATGAGACAATTCCGCCATTCCTCAGGTCTGCCACATCTTGTTGCTCTCCTCAAAATGAACCTCAAATGAAGACCTGAAAATATTTCCCAAAGAATATAACTACAGTAAATGTGAACAACCTTATCATCTCACTTTCAATTTGCATGGCTATTTTTCCTTGCCTAACTACTTCACACAAAGTAGAAAAAAAGAAAGAAAGAGAAGAAGGGCAGATTTGACACATCAAAAGGGACATCTGGATGAGGCTCAAAAGACACCACGTACTTGGTAAAAATACTCCAGGAAAATATTTTATCTGGAGTGTCAGAGATACGCTCTGCTGTTTGTTTTGTTTTGCTTTTTTAATATAATTTATTTTTTTATCGAGATGTGGGTACAAGCAAGTACACAAGTAGTTGAAATGCAGGTGCAGGTGAAGTTTGGGCCTTCAACTGGCCGTCACTTCCACTGGTTTGGGACCAGGTACACTTGGTGTTGCCCCCCTGCTTCCTTCCCTCCCCTGGCAGTGCTCAGTGACTACCAATACCTCCCTTGTGCTAATGTGATTAGTGTTCAAGGCCCACTTATGAATGAGAGCATGTAGTTTCTGCTGTTTCTGTGAGAGATCACTAAGTATGATGGCCTCCAACTCCATTCGATTTGCTGTGAAGGCCATGATTTTGTTCTTGATCGTGTATATGTACCACATTTTCTTAATTTGGTTCACTTTTGATGGGCAGTAGGGTTGGTTCCATGTTTTTCTTATTGTGAATAGTGTGGCTATAAACCTGCATGTGCAGATGTCTTTTTTGTAGAATGATTTATGTTCCTCTGGGTATATTCCCATAAGATGGATTTCTAGATCACATAAAAGGTCAATGTTTATTTTTTTTAGGAATCACCACACTGCTTTCCATAGAGGCTGAGCTAGCTTGCACTTCCACCAGTAGTATAGAAGCATTCTCTTTTCTCGGGGCTGATGCCAGCATCTGTTGTTTTTTGATTTATTAAAGATGGTCATCCTTACTGGAGTTAGGTGGTATCTCATTGTGATTAGCATTTCTCTGATGATTAGTGTGGCTGAGTATTTTTTATGTGTCTTTTGGTTGCTTGTATGCCCTCTTTTGAAAAGTGTCTATTCATGTCCTTTGCTCATTTTTTAAATGAGATTGTTTGTTTTTTTCCCTTCTGTTTATTTGAGTTCCTTGATGTTAGGCCTTTGTCAAATACATAATTAGCAAATACTTGTTCCCATTCTGTGGGTTGTATCCCCACTCTCTGGATAGTTTCTTTTGCTGTGCAAAGACTTCTCAATCTGATGAGATCCCACTTGTCTGTCTTATTTTTTATGGCATTCACTTTTAAGGATTTGGTCAAGAATTTGTTGCCTACACCAATGTGCATAAGGGTATTTCCTATATATTCTTCTAGGACTCTTGCAATTTGAGAATTTACGTTTAGATTTTTTATCTATTTAGAGTTGATTTTTGTATATGGCAATAGGTTGGGATCCAGTTTCATTCTTCGGTGTATGGTCAGCCAGTTTTCCCAGCACCATTTGCTAAATATGATCTCTATTTCCCAGTGGTTGTTATTCAAAAATGAGTGGCTTTTTTCAAAAATGAGTTGGTCAAGAGACTGAGTTTTTGTTTCTGGAATCTCTGTCCTATTTCATTTGTCCATGTACCTATTCTTGTATCAATACCAGGTCGTTTTGTTTACTGTAGGCTTGTAGTAAAGTTTAAAATCTGGATGTGTGATAACTCTTGCTTTGTTTGTTTTGCTGAGGATTGTTTGAGCTATTTGTGCTCTTTTTGGTTTGCATTTGAATTTCTGTATTGTTGTTTCCAGGTCTGAGAAAAATTATGTTGGTAATTTGATGGATGTTGTATTGAATCTATAGATTGCCTTGGGTAGAATGGACATCTTGACAATATTGATTCTTCTGATGTATGAGCATGAAATATTTTTCCCATTTGTATCATCCTTGATTTCTTTGAGCAGCATTTTGTAGTTCTCATTGTAAACTTTTTCATTTCTCCAGCTAAGTGGATGCCAAATCATGCTGTGTGTGTGTGTGTGTGTGTGTGTGTGTGTGGTGTGTGTGTGTGTGCGCGTGTGTGTGTGTGTGTTTGTGTGTGTGTGTTTATTGTAAATGGCATGGTGATTTTTATTTCATTCTCTGCTTGTTGCTGGTGTATAGAAATTTTATTTTTTGCTCATTGAATTTGTACCCTGAAACTTTACTGATGTCAATTACTAGTGCCAGGAGGCCTTTGACAAACTCCCTAGCATTTGCAAAATATAGAATCATATCATCTTCAAAGAGGGATAGCTTAACTTCCTCCTATTTCTATTTGAATACCCCAGATTTCCTATTCTTATCTGATTGCTCTGGCTAGGACTTCCAACACTATGTTGAAAAGGAGGACTGAAAGCAAACATCTTTGTCTTGATCCCATTCTTAGGAGGAATGCCTTCATTTTTCTGCCCACTGAGCAAAATGTTGTCTGTGGATTAATCATAGATGGCTCCTACTGTTTTGAGGAATGTTCCTTCCATGCCTAGGTGCTCAAGAGTTTTTTACCAATTAGGAATGCTGGATTTTGTCTGTGTCTGAAGATATAATCATGTGGTTCTTGTTTTTACATCTGTCAATGTGCTAAATTACGTATATGGTCTTGTGAATATTGAGCTAGCCCTGCATCCCTAGAATGAAGCCCACCTGGTCATGGTGGATCCTTGAGATGTGATGTTGAATCTAATTTGTTAGAATCTTGTTTAGAGTTTTTGTATGTGTGTTCATCAAGGAGATTGGTCTGTAATTATCTTTCCTTGTTGGATCTTTGCCAGATAAGGGTATCAGTATAATGATGGCTTCATAAAATGATTTGGCAAACATGTGTCTCCATTTTTAATTGCCTGGAATACTTTCAATTAGATTGGTCTCAGCTCCTCCTTGAATGTTTTGTAGAATTCATCTGGGAAGCCATTAGGTCCTGGGCTTTTTTTGGTAGGTAGATTCCTTATGACTGAGTTCTTTCCTGGATTGTTACTGGTGTGTTAAAAATTTGATTTTTTCTTGTTATCTTGGTATTTTATGTGGTTTTAGAAAGTGTTCCATTTCCTTTAGGTTTTCTAATTTATTTGCATACAGATTTTTGTAGTAATCTCCGATAATCCTTTGAATTTCTTCAGGGTCAGTTGTGACTTCACCTTTTGCATTTCTAATTTTGTTTTTCTGGGCTTTCTCTCTTTCTCTTTCAGTCAAACTGGCCAAGGTTTGTCAATCTTATTTATCCTTTCAAAGAAGCAGCTTTTTTCTATGATATTATTGTCTTCCATGTACCACAGTTGTGACTATATCTTGGTAATCTGGATTCTTCTGCTAAAGTTAGGATTTAGGTGACCTTGCCTTTCCAGCTCCTTTAGGTATGACATTAGGCTGACTACTTGTGATCTTTCTGTTTTCTTTATTTGTACATGCAATGTTATAAATTTTCCTCTTAACACTGCTTTCATGGCATCCAAGAGATTTTGATGTGTCTTTGTTTTTGTTTGTTTCCAGGAATCTTTTTATTTCCTTCTTGATTTCCTGGTTGATCCAGAAGCCATTCAATAACATGTTGCTTATTTTCCATACCCTTGAGAATTTGAGGGAATCTTGTTGTTAACAATATTTATTTTTATTCTGTTGTGATCTGAGAGGATGCATGTTACTATTTTGATCTTTTGAAATTTTTTCAGGCCTGATTTATGTCCAAGAATATGATTGATCTTGGTGTATGTTCCATGTGCTGATGAGTAGAATATATATTCTACTTGTTGGATGAAGTGTCTGTAGACGTCTATTAAGTCCATTCATTTGAGCATCAAATTGAGGTTCCAGGTCTCCTTGTTGGTTTTATACCTTGATGGTCTAAGCTAAAGC
This sequence comes from Tarsius wallacei, assembly GCA_963574415.1. Taxonomy (NCBI): domain Eukaryota; kingdom Metazoa; phylum Chordata; class Mammalia; order Primates; family Tarsiidae; genus Tarsius; species Tarsius wallacei. Next base: position 413 of record CAUYQG010272351.1, on the reverse strand, counting down.
TGTTCGTGGTATATTTAGGTCTCCTACTATAATTGTGTGAGAGTCAATGTTCTCTTTTAGTTTGCTTAGTAGTTGTCTTATTAAACCTGTTGCTTCTGTCTTGGGTGCTCATACGTTTATAATGGATATTTCTTACTGGTGGATTGAGCATTTTATCATTATGTAGGATCCTTCTGTGTCTTTTTTTAACTTTTGAAGACTGCTTTATCTGATCTTAGACTAGCTACTGCTTTCTTCTGTTTTCCATTTGCCTGAAAGGTTGTTTTCTGGCCTCCAACCTTGAGTCTGTTGGTATCTTTTGTGGTGAGATCAGTTTCCTGGAGGTAGCAGGTTGTTGGATCATGTTTTTAAATCCAATTTGCCGCTCTATGTCACTTCAGTGACTCGTTTACTCCATTCATATTCAAGTTGAT
>CAUYQG010272349.1:0-22071 GCA_963574415.1 Tarsius wallacei | reverse complement strand
ATTGGTGCTCCAGTGATTGTCTCTTCTCTGTAATCAGAGTCCCAGTGACTGACTCTCATATGCAATGGATATTCCAGTGACTGGTCATTATATGTGATCTGTGCTCCATGATTGGCCCTCCTTTTAATGGGTTCCCCAGTGACAAAGCATCCTTTGTGATGGGTGCCACACTGGCTGGCCCTACTTTCTGATAGGTATCTCAGTGATTTGGGCTCCTCTGTGATGGGTTCACAAGTGTCTAGCCCTTCTCTCTGATGGTTGCCCCAGTTACTGATCTTCTTCCATAATAAGGGTCCCGATATTAATGCTTCCTCTGTTATTTGTACTGAAGTGACTGGTCCTTCTCTATGATTGGTACCCCAGTGAATAACATTGCTTTTTGCTGTGTCCTAGTACATTGGATTCCTCAGAAATGGGTTTTCAATTCTTTTTTGTCTTGAGAACAACAGTGACAAAGCCTCTTCAGAAATGAGTGCTCCAGTGACTGAAGTTCTTGTATGACAGATGCCAAGTGCCCGGGCCTCTGCACAAATCAGTGAACCAGTGAGCGGTCCTCTTCTGTGATGTGTTCCCCAATTACTAGCACTCATCTGTGAAGGGTGCCCAAATTACTGCACTTTCTCTGTGATGGATTTCCCAGTGATTGGCTCTCCTCTATGCTAATTGCCTCATAACTATTTTTCTATTGTCCGCAAAGGGTTTGCCCCCCTTTGTGATAAGAGCACTAGTGATTGAGACTACTCTGTGATAAGTATGCTAGGGACTGGTACTCCTCTTCCTTGGATGCCCCAGTGGCTTGCCCTCTCGTGTGATCAGTGTCTCAGTGACTGGTTCTCATTCAAATGTGTGCCCAAATGACTCAGCCTCCTCGGAGAAGGGTACCTGAGTGATTGGCTATCTTCTGAGATGGACCAAGCATTACTAAAGAGGGTCAGTTCCAGGGACACCCCTCACAGAGGAGGACCAGTCACTGAGTCACTAATCACAGAGGAGAAACTATCAATGGGGCACCCACAACAGGGAAGAGCCAGTCATCAGAGCACACCTCATAGAAGAAGTCTAGTCACTGAGACACCTACACAGATAAGGGTTTAACACTGTGGACCAATTGCAGAGGATGGTCAGTCACTGGGCCACCAAGTATAAAGAAAAGACAGTGAATGTTAAAATGATCACAAAGGAGGGTCTGTCACTGGGCCATGCAACCCTGAGGAAGGCCAGTAACTAGAACCAATTGGAAAAGAGGACTTGTCACTGTGCCAAACTTTATGGAGGAGACCCCGTTAGTGGGACACCCAGCATGGAGGAGGGCTAGTCACTAGAGCATCCATACAGAGGTGGGCCAGTTGGGGACACTAATCACCAAGAGGTCACACACACTGTGACACCCATAATGTAGGATGGCAAGTCACTAAAGTATTCATTAGGTAGGAAACCCAGTCACTGGAGTAGTGATCACAGGAAATCTTGTCACTGAGGCACTGATCGGAGAGGAGAATCAGTAACTATGACATTTGTCGCAGAGAGTCAGTCACTAGGGGAACAAATCACAGGAGAGGGAAAGTCACTGTGGCAGTTATCACAAAGGAGGTATAGTCATTGGACACCCATCAAAAAGGAGGGCAAATCGTAATCCCACAGAATTATCGTTAACTGAGGCATCCATTATGGAGGAGGCCCAGTCACTTTTGCAGCATGCATTATAGAGGAGGCCCAGTCACTTGGCACCAAACACAAATAAGGGTCTCTTACTTGTGCACCCATAACAGAGAAATACCAGTCACTAGGGACCCATCACAGATGAGGGCCTGTCACTGAGTCAGCTCTCACAGAGTACAGCCAGCCATGCTACACCCATCACAGAGAAAATCTGTCACTGGGGCATCTAGTAGCAAGAAGGTATAGTCATTAGGACATCCATTATGGATGAGGGCTCTTACCTAGGCACACATCACAGATATCACCTGGTTACTGAGGCATCTATAACAGAAGAGGGCCTGTCACCAAAGAAAGCACAGGGTCTGTGACTGGGATACCTCTTAAAAAGAGGACCAATCTCTGAAGCATGGATCATAAAGAAAGGCCTGTCATTGTGGTTCGCATCACAGAAAGCCAGTCACTGGTGTACCCATAAAAGGTGAGGACACTGAGTTATCGATTACAGAGGAAAGTCAGAGACTGGAAACTCATCATAAAATAGGGATGTTCCCTGTGTCAACCATTACAGAGGAGTGCTAGTTACCTGGATATTCATCTCTGAAGAGAGTCAGTCATTGGAGCACCCATCATAGAGGAAGAACAATCATTTGGCACCCATCACAGATGAGTGACAGTCACTTGGGCACACATAAAAGAGGTATGCCTATCACTGGTGTACCAGTGATACACCAGTATCACTGGTAGTGGAGGACTAGTCTTTGGGGTACCCATCACTGAAGAAGACCAGTCACTTGGGCAAATATTATGGAGGAGGGTCAGCCACTGACACACACCTCACAGAGGAGGGTTAGTAACTGAGAAACCATTTCGAGAGGAAAACCAGTCACAGAAGGACATACTATGGATAAGATTCAGTCACTGGAGCATCTATGTCAGAGGTGAGCTAGTCACTGAGTCCCAACTCACAGAGGAGAGACTGCCACTAAGTAATATATCACAAAGAAGCATCAATTACTGAGACACTAATTAAGAATAGACCCAGTCACAGAGGCATCAGAAAATAAGTATTCACTTGGGAACTTTTTAAGAGGAGACACATTTAGTGAAGCAAATATCACATATATGGCCAGTCACTGGAGTACCTATGTGAAATGAAACCCAGTCACTAAGCCACCCATTAAAGAGATCTAGTCACTGCAGCACAGATCACAGTGACAGCCTAGTCACAATGGCAAACTTCAATGTGGATGGGTAGTCACTCAAGTACCAAACAAAGAGCAAGACCAGTCTCTGGGTTAGCCATAAGAGATGTTGTCTAAAACTGACACATCCATCACACAGAGCCAGCACTGTGATACCCAATGTCAAGGAAGGACAATCAACGTGCTATTCATCAGAGAGGAGACCAGACATGGGGTCAGAAGTCATCATGGAGGCACAGTCACTGAGGAACCCATGTGGAGGAGGACTAGTAAATGAGTCATGTATCATGTAGGATACTCAGTCACTGGACATAAATCACAGAGATAAACTATTCACTAGGCACTAATATGGAGGTTGTGTGTTCATTGGGCACTCATCACTGAATAGGGCCTGTCACTGGGACAACCATCACAAAAGTGAACTTGTCATTGGGAAAAACAAACAAACAAACAAACAAACAAACAAAAAACTATAAAGGAGAACCAGTTACTGGGACACTCTTCACAGAGAAGGGCCATTCACTAGAACACCTGTCATGGAGGAGGGCCAGTCGATGCAGCATAGATAACTGAGGAAGCACAATTGCTGGGCACCCATAATTGAGTAGAGCTAGTCAATGAGGGGCCCACTAGGTAGGCGTTCCAGTCACTGGGACATCAATCACAGATGAAAATTTGCTAGTTACTCATCATTGGTGCACAGAAGAAACAACCATTGTGACATTTTTCACAGATTCAAGACCAGTCACTTGGGCACACATCACAGAGCAGGGCCAGTCACTAAAACAGCCATCACAAAAGAGGACCAATAACTGGATTACCCATCACAGTGTAGAGACAGTCACTAGGACACTGATACAGAGGAAGACCAGTAACTAGACTACCAATCAGAGAGGTGGACTAGGCACCAGTGCACCCTTCACAGAGGAGGGCTAATAACTAGTACACCCATCAAAGAGAAAGCATAGTCACTGAGACACCCATAAAAGATAATGGCCAGTCACTAGAACATCCATTATGGTTGAGGTCCAGTCGCTGTGGCACCAATCACAGAGGCGGACTTGTCACTGGGTACACTTAATAGAGAAGAACCAGTCCCTTAAGCACCCATCAGATTGGAAGACCAGACTCTGGGGGACTACGAATATTTGAAGGTCAGTCAGAGGGGGAACTCAATGAAGGAGGATTACGCACTGAGCCATTAATTATAGAGGAGACCCAGTCACTGATATATCAATCAAATGAAAGCCAGTTACAGTGACACTCATCACAGAGGACAGCTCTTAACTGGTGCACCCATCACAGCAGATGGTTATTCACTGTGCCACTTAGTTTGAAGGAAGACAAGTCACTAGGCTAACATTCACAAAGAAGGAAGTGTCAATGGAGCAGAAATCATGAATGGAGACAAATCACTGGGACACCATTGACAGAGGAGGGCCAGTCACTGGGGCATCCATTATTTAGAAGGTCTAGAAACTCAGGCACCTGTTGCATAGAAGAACTAGTCACTGGGTCACTCATTTTGTAAGAGACCCAATTACTAGGACACTCATCATAAAAGAGGGTAAGTCATTGGAAAATTCTTCACAGAGGTTGGTCACTCAATATGGCACCAATCACAGATGAGACCAAGTCACTGAAGCACATGAAATGCAGTAGATACTGTCACTGGACACCCATCACAGAGGAGGGCTAATCCCTGGTTCACCTATCATATATGAAGACCGACTCTGGCCACCAATCACAGAGGGGGCACAGTCACTGCAGCCAAACATTATGGTGGAGACTCGGTCACTGAGATGACTCTTATCAAAATGAGGACCAGTCACTAGAGTATGCATTATAAAAGAGTCCCAGAATTTGAGACACCTATCACAGAGAAGGTCTCCTCACAGATGTACTCATTATGGAGGAGAACAAGTCATTGTAACCTCCTTAAGAGTGGAGGACTAGTCACTTGGACACTATTTATGAAACAGGACCAGTTGCTGGAAAACCAATCACAGAGAAGGTTTATTTACTATGGAACCAAATTTGGAGGACCATTTACAAAGGAAATATCACACTGGATGGCCAGTCTTTGGAGCACCAATGACAGGGAAGGACAGTCAATGTGGCATCCAAAATGGAAGAGGTCAAGTTACTGAGAGACACCCATCCCAAGGAGTGTTAGTTACTGGTGCACCCATCATCAATGAAGAAATGGCATGGGATAACAATCGCAGAGAAGGCAGTCATTTCTACACACACTATAAAGAAGTTCGAGTCACTGGAACACCCAAGAAAGGGGATGGCTACTCGCTGGGGCAACTATTGCAGAGGTAGTCCAGTCATTGGGTCACTAATTACAGTGGAGGGCTAACCACTAAGGCACCCATTATGGAGGAGGTCTCTGTCACTGAGGTACACATAATGAAGTAGGACAAGATGCTGAGGAACCCGTCACGGAGTTGTGCCAGTCATATGTGGCCCCTATAACAAAGGAGTGCTAGTCAGTGAGACATCAAAAGAAAGGAGAGTTTGAATTTGGCACTGATAACAGAGGAGGGACAGTCACTGTGCATCCATAACTGAGGAAGGTCAATGACTGTAGTGCCCACCACAAATCAAGGCTTGTCACTGGACATCCATTATGATGGAGATCACATATTGAGACACGAATCAAAAAAGAGGGCTGGTATTAGGGCACCCGTTATGTAGGACAGCCAGTCACTGAGGTACAAATAATTGAGTAGGATCAGTCACTGAGTAATCCATAAGGTAGGAGGGCTAATCACAGAGGCATTCATTATGTAGAAAATGCAGGCACTGGAGCTGTGATTACACAGGGAAGTTAGTCACTGGAGCACTAATCACAGAGGAAGATCAGTGACTGGGGCATAATTCACAGAGCAGGACCAGTGACTGAGTCACTATTATTGAGGTGACTTAGTCACTGAGGGACCCATTAAAAGGTTAATCACTAGGCCACTGATTACAAAAGATGCTCAGTAACTGAGGTATCCATAATTATGGAGGCCCAGTCCCTGGGGCACACATAGCAGAAGTGGTCTAGTTACTGGGTCACCAATCACAGGTGAAGTCTAGTCACTCTGGCACATCACAGTGGAGGGGCAGTCTCTGTGACACTGAACACAGAGGGGGTGGTTCACTGTGACACCAAAGATAAGGCCCAGTCACTGAAGCACCCATTACAGAGGAAGGTGAATCTCTGAGGTGACCAGAGGTGTAGTCATTGGGGAAGCAATAACAGAAAAGGGTCAGTGACTGAGTACATATCACCGATGAGGGCCAGTAACTAGGGTAACAAACACAGAGGAGAAACAGAAAATAAGGTACCAAACACAGAGGAGGGACAGTCATTGAGGCAACCATCAATGATGAAGGCCAGCCAATGGGACAGAATTCACAGAAGTGGATCAGTCACTTGGGCACCCATGACAAAGGAAGGTCAGTCATGAATCACACAACTCAGCAGAGAAGTGTTAACTGAAGCATTTATAATAAAGGAGGACCATTCACTATTTCAACTATCAGAGAAGTGGGCCAGTCACTGGGTGGACACTCACAGAAGAGGCTTAGTCACTGGGCCACCCATTAAAAAGGAAGTCCAGTTACTGTGGCAATTATCACAGAGCACAGCCAGTTACAGTAGCACCCAATACCGAGGACAGCATGTGATTGTTGCACCCATCACAGAGGATGGCTATTCATTATTGCATCCAATTTGGAGGAATAACAGTCACAGGGGCACGCATAATTAAAGAGGCACACACAATGGAGCACTTTTATGGAGGAGGTGCAATCACTAGGACACCCTTCACAGAGGAAAGGCAATCACTGTTCATCCATTATGTTGGAGGCCCACAAACTGGCATCCATTACATTCCAGAACTAGACACTCGGGGCATGCATTTTGGATGAGGCCCAGTTACTAGGAGATCTAACACAGATGAGGACTAATCATTTGGATACCTATGACAGAGGATGACAAGTCATCAGCGCACCAATCACAGATAAGGCCAAGTCACTGCAGCATCAAAAATGGAGTCAATCCAGTCACCAAGACATTCATATAGGGAGCACCTATTATATATGAAGGTCAGATACTGAGGCACCAATCACAGAGAAGGCACAGTCACTGCTTCACAAATTATAAAAGAGGCCTAGTCACTGGGGCACCCATAAAAAATGAAATTCAATCACTAGCGCACACAATTTGGAGGAGTCCAATAAGTGGGAGACCCATCTCAGAAGTGGTCTAATTACTGGAACAAACATCATGGAGGATAGCCAGTCACTGGAGCAACAATCACAGAGGAGATTCAGCAAGTGGACCAACCATAATAGGTGTGGGCTGGTAACTGGAAAAATTAAGGAGAACGTCCATTTTAACTGGAAAACCTATGATAGAGAAGGGCAACTACTATGGCACCAAGTTAAAAGGTGACCAGTCACTGGAGTACCCATAAGAGTGGATGGCCAGTCATTTGGACAGCAATCATAGAGGAGGACCAATCACTGTGGCATCCAAAATGAAGGAAGCCAAGTCACTGAGATACCATCTCTGAGGAGGGCTAGTAACTGCAGCACCCATCATCAGTGAAGGATAGTCACTGGGGCACCAATCACAGAGGTGGCACAGTCACTGCAGCACACACTATAAAGGATACCCAGTTCACTGGGACATCCATCAAAGATGATGGCTTGCCAATGGGGCAAACATTAGGCACAAGGGTCATGCACTGGTACACTAATCACAGAGGAGGATCAGTCACTGGAGCACCTGTAATGGAGGAGGACCAGTCACAGGGACACCCATTATGAAGATGGCCCATTTACTGGGACACCATAGCAGAGGAGGACTCACAGAAACAGATCAAACACTGGGTCACATATTACAGAGGAGAGTGATTCATTGGGACACCCATATGGAGGACAACCAGACACTGGTCACCAAACACAGAGGTTGCTTAGTCACTGGGACCAAAAATATGGAGGACAGCTAGTCACAAGGACAACCATTAAAGATGAGGGAGATTCCCTGGGGCTTCCATCACACAGAAGGGTCAGTCACTGTGTCACCCATCACAAAGGAGAGATAGTCACTGGGGCATCCATTATTGAGGAGGATAATTCAGTGGTACACCCATTACAGAAGAGGGCTACTCACAGGACCAACCAATATGGAGTAGCAATTACAGAGGAGCACCAATTACAGAGGCCCAATCACTGGGACACCCACAATGGAGGAAAATCAATCACTTGGGTACATATTATGAAGGAGTTCCAGTCACTCAAGACATCATTACACAGGATAACCAGTCACTGGGAAACTCATCACAAGGGCGAACCAGACACTAGGGTTCCCATTGCAGATTAGTAGTTACAAGGGCATTCACTATTAATGAAAATAATTCACTGGGGATCTGATTAAGGAGGAGTTCCTGTCACAGGAGCACCCATTACAGATGAGGGCTAGTCACTATTATAGAAGTAGGCTAGGGACTTGGGCATCTGTCACAGAAGAAGGCTATTCACTGGGTCACTCTTCAGAGAGGACTTCCAGTCATTGAGAAAACCATCACAGAGGAAGGTTATGTCCTGGGGCATCCATCACAGAGGAGACTCAGGTACTGGAGAGTCTTTCAGGAAGGCATACTTCACAGATGATGGGCATTCACTGAGGCACACATCACAGAATAGGGGCAATCCCTGTGGTACCCATTAGGAGGGACCCAGTCACTGGGGCTCTAACCACAAAGAAGATCCAGTAACTGTGGCAGCCATAATGAAGAAGGTAAATTCAATGTGGTATCAATCAGAGGATACAGTCACAGAGATGGCAAAGTCAGTGTGATATCCATCAGAGAGGAGGTCTAATCACTGAGGCACTTGTCACAGTCAGAGGCACCATTATGGAACAGGGACAGTGAGTGATGAACCCATCACTGAGTATTAGCAGACACTGAGGCACCTATTGGGAGGAGATCCAGTCATGGAGGTACTCATAACTGAGGAAGACTATTAACTAAGGCATTCAACACAGAGGATAGCCAGTCACTGGAGCACCCATTTTAGGGAGGGACAATCACTGTGGTACTGACCACAGAGGAGGGCCATGCATTTGGGCAACCATGGCAAAGGTGTTCTTGTAACAGAAGCACCCATCACTAAGTAGGGCTAATCAGTGGGGCACCCATCACAGAGTGCAGTCACTGTGACACACATAACAGAGGTTGGGGAGTCAATTAGGCACCCATCTGAGGAGACACATCACAATGGAGGTCTAGACACTGAATCACTTATCACAGAGGAGAGTGTGTAACTGGGACACAGTGAGGAGAGTCAATAACTCTGGCACCCATGATAGAGGAGGTTCAATCCCCAGGGTACTATCACAGAGAATGATTAGTTACTGGAGACTCTCACTGCAGAGGAGGGCCAGTCATTAGGGCAGCCGTTATGGAAGAGGGTCAGTCACTGGTCACCCACAACAGAAGCCTAACAGGGCACCCATCACTGATGACAGTCAGTCACTGAGACAACCAACACAGATAAGAGCAATTGACTGAACAGTCATCACAGAGGAGAACAGCTACTGGAGGATCGATAACAGGGGAGGACTATCACTGATGTACCCATCACAGAGGAGGCTAAGCACTGGGGTACATATTACATACGAGGGTCAGTCAGGGGCAACAATTACAGAAAAGAGCTTGTCTGGAGCACTGATCACAAAGGAAGGTCAGTCAGTGAGGACATAGAAGGGACAGTCTCTGAGGCACCAATCATAGAGTAGAGCAAGTCACTGAAGACCAGATCACAGAGGAGACCCAGTCACTGTGTCACCCATTACAAAGGAGAAGCAGTAACTGAGGTAGCTGTTACAGAAATGGGCTAGTCACTGGAGAACCAATCATAGAGGAGTGCAAGTCCCTGTGGTACCCATTACAGAGAAAGCCGGTCACTGAGACAATTATGGAGAAGGCCCAATTACTGGAAGTTCCATCACGGAGAAGGCCAGGTACTGGGGATTCCATTATTTTTAGTGGAGACTCAGTCACTGGTGCATCCGTCAGAGCAGACGATTCAAAGGGACACCAATAATAATGGAGGACGAGTCACTAAGTCATTGATGACAGAGAAAGCCAATCAGTTGGGCACCCATCACAAATGAAGGCCGGTTACTGGGGAACAAATTCCAGAGGATGGCCAGTCAATGAGGCATCAAATACATGATGAGTGACAGTCACTGAGGCACCCATCAGAGAGGAGAGTCAGTCACTGGTGCCTCATTCAGAGAGGAAACTTGGTCATTGAGACACCCATCACAGAGGAGGACCAGTCACTGGGACTACTGTCACAGAAAAGGACCAGTCATGGGTCACCAATCAAAGAGGTCCAGTCACTGGGGCACCCCTAACAGATAGAGTCTGTCATGGAAGCACACCTCAAAGAGGAGAGCTCGTCAGTAGACACTCACATACAGGAGGGTTTGACACTATGGTACCAATATCAGAAAAAGTCCAGACACTGGGGTAATGATTATGAAGGAGTACCAGTCATTTGGAAAACCTTAATAGAAGACAGCTAGTCACTGTGGCAGCCATTAGGGTGGAAGGTCAGTCACTAAGGCATAAATCAGACAAAATTTCCATTTATGGGGCACCCATAGTGAAGAAGGGTCACTCACTGAAGCAACCATTTTAAAGAAGACACTGTCATTAGGGCAATAAATATAAATAAGGGCCTATCTCTGGTGTACTTTTTATAGAGAAGGACCAGTCCCTGGGCCACCAATCACTGAATAAGGCCAGTTTATAGGGCACCCATTATGGAGGAGTCTGAATTACTTGGGCAAGATCACAGAGGAAAGACAGTCACTAGAACATCTATCACAGAAAATAACCAGTTACTTGGGCACCCATCACAGTGGAGAGTGAGTCATTGGGACAATAATATGGAAGAGGAGCAGTTACTGAACAACCACCAAAGAGGCAGACTAACGATGAGGGCACTCAAAGTGTAGGAGCACCAGTCACTGGGGCACAAATTACAGATGAGAACTATTAAATGGAGCAGCTATTATAGAAGAGTCTCAATCATTGAGACACCCATCACAGAGAAGACACAGTCACTGAGACACCCATCATAGAGGAGAATCAGTGACTATGGTACCAATCACAAAACAGAGACAGTCATGGAAACAACTATCACAAAAAAGGGCCATTACTGGAGCACCCATCAAAGAGGAGATCCCATCATTGAGGCACATGTAAAATAGGAGGGTCAGTCACTGAACCACCCATCATAGAAGAGGATCAGTCACTGGGACATCCATCACAGAGTGGGCCATTCATTGGGCCACATATCATGAAGGAGTCCCAGAAACTGCCTTTCCATCAGAAAAAAGTGCTAGGACAAGGGGAACCTATTTTGAAGGAGGTCCAGTTACAGGACCCTGATCATAGGACAGAACTAGTCACTGTATTGACCATCATACAGAGTGACCAGCCATCATGGCACAAGACACAGAGAAGACCTAGAAACAGTGTCGCCCATTATAGAGAAGACACTGTCATTAGGGCAACAAATATAAATAAGGGCCTATCTGGTGCACCATTAACAGAGAAGAACCAGTCCCTAGACAACCCATCACAGAATAAAGCCAGTTATTAGGGCACTCGTTAAAGAGGAGGCTGAATTCCTTGGGCAACTATCACAGAAGAGAAACAGTCACTGGAACGTACATCACAAAAAATAACCAGTCACTTGGGCACCCATCACTATGGAGAGTGAATCATTGGGGCAGTCATTATGGAAGAGGCCCAGGTGTTGAACACCCACCAGTCACTGTGACACCCATTAGAGAGGACACCTAGTCACTGGGGTTTCTATCATTTATAAATACTGGCCACTGGGGCACTAATCATAGAGCTAGTTACTGGGACATACATTATGGAGCAGACACAGTCACTAGGACCCTATTACAAAGGAGGGACAGTGACTGGACCACCCATTATGTAGAGAGGTAAGTAAGTGGGGCACCTATCACAGAGGAGAGCTAACCACTGGGAAATCATTATGGACATGGGTCTTTCCATGGACCTCAATCACAGAGGAGGCAGAATCCCTGGGGCACCAACAAAGGAGGAGGACCAATCACTGAGTTAACAATATGGAGGAGATCCAGCCACTGGGGCACTGATCACAGAGGAAGGTCATTCACTGGGGCACCCATCACAGAGGAGGGCTAGTCACAAAGGCAACCATAAAGGAGAAGTGGCTGTCACTGGGGCAACAATACAGAGAAAGTACTGGAACTGGGGCTCTGATCACAGAGGAAGGCTATTTACTGAGGCACCCATCACAAAGGAGGGCCAATAGCAAATTCACACATCACAAAGAATTGTTATTCAATGGTGCACCAATTGTGGATTAGGATCTGTTACTAGGACAACTTTTTCAGAGGAGGACCAGACAGTGGGATACTTGTTACACAGGAGGAGCAGTCACAGGAACATCCATCACAAAGGAAGACTAGTTATTGGGACACCAGTTGTTGAGGTGGCTGAGTAAGTGGGACATGCATCACAGAGGATGATGAGACACAGGGGCGAAGATTATGGACGCACACCAATCACTAGGGCATCATTCACAGTGTATGCCAGTCAGTAGGACACACATAATGAAGGAGGGCCTTCACTGGAGCACTTATTATGGAGTAGGCAAAGTCATTAAAACTACTATCAAGATGAGTCAGTCACATGGCCACCCATCACAGAGGACAGCCTAACATTGGGACACCCATCACAGAGGAGTCCTAATCACAAGGATATTCCTTATTGATTAGGCCCAGTCCCTGTGACACCAATTAAAGAGGATGGCCACTCATTGGAACATTCATCAAAGAGAAGGGCCAGTCACTGGGCACCCATCAGAGGCAATTCACTCTAGCACCCATCACAGGAAAGGCTGCTCATTGGAGCAGATGTGAGAAAGAAAAGCCAGTCACTTGGACAACCAACACTGAAGAGAGCCAGTCACTGGAGTGCCCATCACAAAAGAGGGCTAATCACCAAGGAACACATGTAGAGTAATGACAGTCAATGAGGCACCCATCAAAATTGAAAGCTTGTCACTGAGGCACATGTAATAGACAAGGGCTGCCACTGGGAACCGATTCTGAGGGGCACAGTCACTGGGTGATGGATTACAGAGGATCACCACTCACTGGGTAGTTATCACAGAGGAAGCAAAACAAGGTGGTACCCATCACCGAGGAGGATCAGTCACTGAGGCCTTTTTTACACAGAAGGGACAGTCATTGGGGCACCCGTTGTAGAGGAAATCAAGTCACTGCAATATCTGTCACATAACACAGTCAGTCACAAAAACACCCATAACAAGAGAGAGCCAATCACTGGTAAACACATCCTAGAAGGGGGCTAGTTACTGAGACACTAATTATGATGGAATCCCAGTTACTGAAACACATCACAGAAGAGGGCTATTCACTGTGGCACACAATTTGAAGGAAGGCCAGATATTGGGGCTCTAGTCACAAAATAGGCCCAAGTAATCGAGGTGGAAATCAAGGAACTGGGACAACCATAAGAGAGGAGGGTGATATTGGGGCATCATTAGAGAGGAGAGTTCATCCCCGGAGCACTCATTTTCTAGAATACCCATCATAAAAGAAGTCTAGACACTGTGGCTTCCATCACAATGGATGATCTATTATTTTGGCATGAATCACAGAGAAAGAACAGTCCCTGGGGCACCCTTTATGAAGGAGGTCTAATCACTAGCCCAAAGGAGGGCTAGTCATTGGAGCATCCAACATATATAAATATCAGTCACTAGGTCACTGATCACAAGGGACACAGAGTCACTGGGTTAAACGTTAAGGAAATGACCCAGGCCTTGGGTCATCCATAATGATAGAGGGTAAATCAATATAAGCATCCATTATGGAGGAGGCTTAGTAAGTGGGACGACCATGACAGAGGAAGTCTAGTCACTGAGACAAAAATTACTGGGGAGCACAAGTAACTTGCCATCAATCAAAAAGGAGACCCCATTTTTGGGTCATCTATAATGGAGGAGTGCCAGTCACCAGGAAATCAATATTGAGAAGGCCTAATCACTGGGGCACTGATGACAGAGGAAGGCCAGTCACATAGTTACCCATCACACAGGAGGACAAGTAACTGGGTCACACATCTGGAGGAGGACAACACTGGTAACTAATCACAAAGGTGAACTAGTCACTAAGACACCAATTGTGGAGGATGTCTAGTCACCGGGGCAACTATCACAGATGAAGGTCAGTCACTGGGGGATCCATCACACAGGACGGCCAGTCATTATGGCATTCATCACAAATGAGGGACACTACTGGGGAAGGCAAAAGAGTGTGGAACCAGTAACTGTGGCAGCAATCACAGAGGAGGGCCTGTCATACATATATGAATAAAGACAGGTCTAATCACAGGGACGTGGGCACATCATTGTGGCAAACATCACAGAGGAAACCATGTCACCATAGTAACAATCACCGAGAAAGGTCAGTCACTGGGATTATCATTGCAGAGGAAGGTCTGTCACTATGGCATTCAACACACGAGGGACAGTATCATGGACACTATAGCAAAGGAGGGTTAGTCACTAGGTAACCAATTATTCAGGAGGTTCATTAGGTGGTACATCTATCATAGTAGAGGACCAGTCACTGTGGTGACCATTGTGGATGAGGAACAATCACTGGGACACCATCACATGGGAGCTCCAATCACTGACACAAACATTCCAGAGAAGAGTAAATCCCTGTGTGTCTCATCATAGAGGGCAGCCAGAAACTGAAGAACCTATCATAAAGGAGTGCTAGACATTAAGGCTTCCATTATGGATAAGGGAAAGTCCCTGGGGCACCAATCACAAAGGAAGGCTAGTCACTGGGGCATTCATCACAAATGAGTGCCAGTCACTGGGGCACCCATTACAGAGACTTGCCACTAACTGTGCACACATTTTAAAGGAGGGCTACAAACTGGAGCATCCATCACAGTAAAAGACTACTCACTTAAGCACCCATCAGACAGTACATCCAGTTAATTGGACAACCATCACAGAGGAGAGTAGTCACTGGGACAACCATCATAGATTTGAGCCAGTCACTGGGGCAACTATCACCTATTAGGGCCAGTCCCTGGGGCACCCATTACAAAAGGAGGACCAATCACTGGGGCACCAATTTTAGAGGAGGCTCAGTCACTGTGGCATCTGTCACAGAGGAGACCCAGTCACAGGGACATAAAAAATGAAAGCCAGCCATATAGGCACCCATCACAAAGGAGTTCTAGTCACTGGACCACCAATTATAGAAGAGGTCGTGTACTTGAATACCCACCACTGAGGAGGAAAACTCACTGAGGCACCCAATTTGGAGGAAGGCCAGTCAATAGAGCATCATTCAAAGAGGAGTCTCAGTCAATGGAGCATCTATTATAGAAGAGGCCCAATCACTGGGACACTGATCACAGACGGAACCAGTCACTGGAGGACTGATGACAGAGGAGACCATCACAGATGACTAGACATCCTCCAAAATTGGTGCCTCCTCTATAATTGGTGACTGTGACTGTGTTCCACAGTGTCTGGCCCTCTCCGGTGATGGGTGTCCCATTTACTAACCCTCTTGCCTATCAGAAAGAGGGTCAGTAAATGGGACACCCATCACAGAGGAGGGTCAGACACTGTGGAAAACATCTTGGATGAGGGCCAGTCACCAAGTCACCCAATAGCATGAGATCAGTCACTGAGTTTCTAGTCACAGAAGAGAGACAGTAACTGGACCAGTCATCATGGAGGAGGGAAAAATCAGTGTGGTTCTCATCAAAAAGGAGAATCAGTAAATATGTCATTTTTCTCAGTGGAGAGCCAGTCACTGGAACATTTACCAAAGAGGAGAGCCACTCACTGAGAATACCACCACATAGCAAATTCAGTCATTGGAGTACCGTATATGGAGGAGCACTAGTCAATGGAACACTGATTATGGAGCAGGTACAGCTATGGGAACACACATCATAGAAAAGGGTTAGTCAGTAGGACACCCTATTTAGAGGAGGGCCAGTAAATGTGATACCAACCAAAGCAGAGGCACAGTCAGTGGAGCATCTGTTATGATGAACAGAAAATGGAACACCCATCACAGAAGAACACCTGTCACTGGAGCTATCATTATGGAAGAGGCCCTGAAACTGAGGAGCCTATCATACAGGAGGACTAGTCACTGGGACAACTTCAGAGTGGAGGGTTTGCCACTGAGGCACTCATTTGGGACAGGTCCATATACTAGAACATCAATAATAAAAAGACTAGACACTATGTAATCCAACACAAAGAATGACCAATCATCTTGTCACCAATTATACAGGAGGAACAGTCACTGGGCACTCATTATGTTGGCACCCCAATCACTGTGACACACATCACAAAGAAGAACTAGTCCCTAAGACATTCAGCATATATGAAGGCCAGTCACTAGGAAACCCAGTCACTAGGGCACCCACCACAGGGGAATCCCAGTCACTAGGAAATACATTATGGAAGTGGCTCAGTCTCTGAAACATACATCACAGAGGACAGTCAGTCAATAAGGCACCCATTATGGTGGTGACCAAGTAAGTTGGACAAACATGGCAGAGGACAGTGAGTCACTGGGGAAACAATTACTGAGGAAGATCAGTAAGTGGGCACCAATCACAGAGGAGGTACAGTCATTGAAACACCTAGAATAGAGGTGGGCCAGTCAATGGAGCACCATTATAAAGAAGATCCATTAACTGGTGTACAAATGACAGAGGAAGGCTAGTCACTGGGACACCTAAAAGGGAGAAGAGAGAGTCACTGGGGCAATGAATTGGAGGAGTACTCTTCACTGGAGCAATCCATCGCACATGAGGTTTAGTAATATGGGAACACATCAGACAAGAAGGCAAGCCACTAGGACCCTATCACAGAGGAGGAGCCATCTTTGAGTCATCCAGCAGAGCAAGATCATTCACTCTAGCATTTGTCACAAAATAGGGATAGTCTCTGGGAGATCCATCACAAAAGACAGTTTGTCACTATGGTACACATCACAGAGAAAGACTAATCCATTGGGCATGAATCATGAAGAAAGGACAGTCACTAGGACTCCCAACACAGAGGAGCACGAGTCACTGAAGCATCCATCACAAAGGAGCACCAGTCATGAGGACACCCATCTGAAAAGGATGGTCAGTCACTGCAGTCACTGCAGTACCCATTACTGAGGAGGCCCGTGTAGTGGAACAAACATTGCAGAAGAGGCCTAGTCACAGAGGCAGCAATTATGAGTAGTGGCAGTCACTGTGACACCAATCACAGAAGTTTCCCAGTCACTGGGGCATAAGTAATGGAGGAAGTTCAGTCACTGGATCAGCCATTATAGAGAAGACCTAGGTATTGGAAAACCCATCAAGTAGGAGGTATAGTTACTAGGGCACCAATGATGGAGGTGGACCAGTTTTGGTCACTAATCACCAAAGAAGCCCATTCACTGGGGCAGCCATATGGAGGAGGGCTATTCACTGGGGGCACACATGTAGGAGACCCAGTCTAAGTGGCAGCAATCACAGAAGAAATCTAGTCAGTGAAGCACACACAGAGGAGAATGTTTATGAGGTATTATTCACAAAGGATTGCTAGTCACTGGGACACCCATAACTGAGAAAAACAAGCCACTGCTGAACCAATCACAGAGAAGACCAGTCACCAGGTCACCTTTGACAGTGGAAAGTCAGTCACTGGGGCACCCAACATGAAGGAAGCCAGTCGCTAGAGTAACCATCACAGATGAGTGCTGGTAACTGATACCTCGACCACAGAAGAAAGCCATTCGATGAGGAACAAAACACATGGGAAGGGACAGAGACTGAGGCATCCATCACAGATGAGAAACAGTCACGAGATCCCAATCACTGAGGAGGACTGGTCACTGAGACAGCCATCACAGAGGAAAAACGGTCACAGAGGCACCCATCACAGAGAAGGACAAGGCACTGGGGCAACTCTCAGAGACTGAGGCTAGTCACTGGAGCACTCATCACAGAGAAGGGGCAGTCAATCTAGAATGCATAACAGGAGGGCCAGTCATGGGAGGTCTAGTCAATGAGACACTCACATAGATGAGGAATTGAAGCTGTAGCACCAATTACAGGGGAGGGCCAGTAACTGGGTTACCCATAAGAAGAGGGCCAGTCACTGGAACAACCATCACAAAAAAGGGTCAGTCACTGGGGCACTGAACAATGAGGAGGGCCAGTCAATAGGACAGATATCACAAAGAAGTGCTTATTACTGGGACTCCCAATATGGAGGAGGCCCAATTTTGTTGACACCCATCACAGAAGAGGGCTATTTATTGTGACATCCAATTTGGAGGAGGACCCATCACCTATTATGGATGTGGCCCACTCACTGGGACACTCTTCACAGAGGAAGATGATTCACTGGGACACTCGATTTGGTAGAGGTGCCATTAATAGAACACCCATCACAGAAGAGGGCTTGTAACTGGGCATCAATCACAGGATGGCCAGTCACTTGGGGACCAGTCACACAAGATGTCCAGTTACTGTGGCTCCCAAAATGAAGGAGGTTCAATCAATGAGACATCCATCACAACGGAGGAAAATTATCTGGGGTACCCATCATATATAAAGTCCAGTCACTGTTTCACCAATCACAGAGTGAACAGTCACTGTGGCACACATTATGGAGGAGTCCCAGACAATAGGGCAGCAATCAAAAAGGAGGGCCAGTTACTGAGGCACTGATTAGAAAGGAGGTCCAGTAAGTAGGACACCAATCAAAGAAGAGGTTTAGTCACTGGTGCAATCATTATGGGTGAGTGCCAGTCACTGGGGAACCAATCACAAATAGGCTCAGTTACCTTGACACCCATAATGAAGAAGGGTAAGTCATGGAGACACCCATCACAGAGGAGGTCTGTTCACTAGAATAAACATTTGAATGAGGGCCAATCCATGAATTATTTATTACAAAAGAGGCCCAGTTACTGGTTTTCCAATCACAGAGGATATTTAGACACTAGGGCACCTATCAGAGAGAAAGAGTAATCACAGGGGCACTCAATATAGTGGAGAGCCAGTTTCTTGGACACTCATCACAGAGGAGACCAGTCACAGGTGATATCACCACTGATGAAAGCACTGGGGCACTGATTAGAGAGGAGGTCCAGTAAGTAGGACACCAATCAAAGATGTGGGTTAGTCACTAGTGCAATCATTATGGATGATCCCATGATTGGTGATCACTGGATCACCAATCACAGAAGAGGACCAGTGAATGAGGCATCAAATAGAGAAGAGGGAAGGTCACTGGGATACTCATCATAGAGGAGCGCCAGTAATGAAGGCATGCATCACAGAGGAGTGCTCATCACTGGTAGACATATCAGAGAAGAGAGCTTGTTACAGAGGCACACATGAGAGGAGGACCAATCACTGAGGCACAAATCATGGAGTAAATCTTGGGTAAACACATTATACAGAAGGGGCAGCCACTGGGTCACCAACCACACAGAAGGACCATTCACATTGACTATCATCACAAATGAGGGCTAGTCACTGGGGCATCCATTATTAAGGAGGCCCATTAAATGAAACATCCATCATAGAGGAAGGTGAGTCACTGGTTCTATCATTATGGTGGAGCTCCAGTTATTGGGGCAACAATCACACATGGGGTCCAGTTATAGGAGCGTGCATAATGGAGGAGAGTTAGTTGCTACAGCACACATTACAGAGGAGGTTCAGTCACTGGGCAAACATCAATGAAGATTACCAGTCACTAGGACACTAATCATAGAGAAGCATCAGTTACAGGGGCACCAATAAAAGAGAAGTGCTAGGCACATTAACACTATTTATGAGGAGGCAGTCACTGGTATACTATAACACTGGAGGACTAGTCATGGGTGGTCCAATTATGGAGGAGAGTGTGTTACTGGGAGACTCATCGCTGAAGATGGTGAATCACCAGGATACTCATTATGAAGAAGGGCCAGCCACAGTGGAACCAATCACTAATGAGGCCCTGTCATTGGGTAACCCACAGTGTAGGAGGGACACATTATATAGGGAAGTAAGTCACTGGGGTAGCGATCACAAAGGAAACCTAGAATCTAGGGCATACATCACAGAGGAAGATCTCTCATAGGGGTATTTTTACATAAGGGGACCAGACACAGAGACACCCATTATAGAGGGAACCCAGTCAGTATGAAACCCATTATAATAAAGTATCAGTCACTGGGACATTTATCACAGAAAAATGTCAGTAATTCATCCACCGATCATAGAGGAAAACTTGTCACTGGAGTACGAGTACACATCACACAAAAGGGCTAAGCATTGAGATACCCAACACTGTGGAGGAGTACTAACTTGCACCCATAACAGAGATGGGCCAGTCACTGGGACATTGTAGAGGATGGTCAGTCATTGGTCACAAGTCACAGAAGAGGCCCAGTAACTGGAACTCCAATCATGAAGCAGGACCAGTCAAAGGAGCACTTATTATGGAAGAGGCTCCTTCACCAAACACCAAAGAGGGCTGGTTACTGGAAAACCCATTACCTAGGAGGCCTAGTCACTGGATAAACTAACACAGAAGAAAGCCATTCACTGGAACAGTCACCATAGAAGAGTGCAAGTCCCTGGCCACCAATCACAGAGGAGGGCTATTCATCATGGCATCCAATTTGGAGGATGACTGCTCACTTGGGCACCAATCATGAAGGAGGACCAGAATGGAGAACCTATAATGGAGGAGGCCCAATCACTGTGACACCTTTCACAGAGAAGTACCAGTCTCTAGGGCACCGATTAAGAAGGAGTACCAGCACTGTTTTACTAATAAAAGAGGAGGACTAGGCACTGGGTCATTTATTTTGGAGGAGGCTCCATTACTAGGATACCCATCACAGAAGAGGCTAGTCCCTGGTACACCCATCATGGAGGGTATAAATCATGGAGAAAGCCCATTACCTGGATCATTCAAAGTGGTGGAGGGGCAGTCACTGTGACACCCATCTCAAGGAGAGCTAGTAATGGGGCAACCATTACACATGGAAGCCAAGCACTGTAGCACTAATCATAGCAAAGACAAATTACTGAAACACACATTATGGTGGAGACATGGATACTGGGACATCAATCCCAAATAGGACCACTCACCTGGGCATTCATTATGGAGGTGGCTTAGTAAGTGATACACACAACACAGAGGAGGGTTTGTCACTGATATAACATTATGGAAAAGGAACAGTTCCTAGACAACCAATCACAGAGGAGGAACAGTGCAGGGACATCCATAATGGAATATGGCCACTCTCTGTGGAACCCATTATGGAGGAGGCCCAATTGCTGGTACACACATAACAGAGGAGGGCTAGTCATTAAGGTACACGTTATGAAGGAAAGTCAGACATTTGGGAGCAATATACCAAGCAAAGTCACTGAGGCACTCAAAATACAGGAGGGATAGTCACTGAGTCACACATTATATAGGAGCCCCTGTACATGGGACAGCAACAATAGAAGAAAGCTAGTCACTGTAGCTTCTATCATAGAGGAGGATCAGTTACTGAGGAATTTTTCACATAGCAGGAA
Organism: Tarsius wallacei; assembly: GCA_963574415.1. Classification (NCBI taxonomy): domain Eukaryota; kingdom Metazoa; phylum Chordata; class Mammalia; order Primates; family Tarsiidae; genus Tarsius; species Tarsius wallacei. The sequence continues at coordinate 476 of CAUYQG010272349.1, read as the reverse complement.
GAGTCAATGCAGCACACATTACAAATTAGGGTCAGTCACTGGGACAACCATCATAGAGGAAGGTTAATAATTGGGTCACTCTCCACAGAGACTGGTCAGCCCAGGTGGCACTGCACAGAGGAGTGCCAGTCACTGTCATACCTATTATTGAGGAGGACCAATCACTGGGACAACCTTTGAAAGTATTTGGGTGCCAGTAATAACTCCACACAAGTTGGGGACCAAGAGATTTATTAAAGTGACAGCTATAGAGGTAGAGGTAGAGGTAGAGGGAGAGAGGGAGAGAGGGAGAAAGGGAGAGAGAGAGTTATGTAGAGAGGGGCTGTATTTATTAGTTTAGCAAGGGCAGGAAGAGGTCGTGTATCATCCTATTGGGGAGAGCAGAGGGGAAATAGGGCAGGCCGAGATTACTATTGGAGGGTATTATAAGGCTGATTTGTCATAGGAGGAGATTGTTGGCTAGCAAGTTTGAACTT
>CAUYQG010272341.1:0-15185 GCA_963574415.1 Tarsius wallacei | reverse complement strand
GGTTCGAGACCCACCTGGGCAACTCAACAAGACCTCATCTCTACAATAAATCAAAAAATTAGCCGGGCGTGGTAGCACGCGCCAGTAGTTCCAGCTACTTGGAAGGCTGAAGTGGAAGGATCGATGGAGCCCAGCGGGTTGAGGCTGCGGTGGCCAGGAGCGGCCACTGCACTCCAGTCTGGGCGACAGAGTGAGACTCCAACTCAAAAAAAAAAAAAAAAAAAGAAATAGCAATTATTTTGAAATAATAAAACATTGCAAAATGCAAATGATCAGAATTGTCTTTTTAGAACTCTGCACTTTAACCCATAACATCTAACATTATCAATCACTAAAAGGAAAGAAAAGGACATGGAATGCTTCATATGTGCTAGCTCATTTATCCCTCCTAGCTCTAGGATAGGTAGTATTGTCATCTCTTATATCTAGGAGGACACTGAGGCATAGAGTGGTTATGTGGCAGGTCTAAGATTACATAACCCTTGGAGCTAGGACTTGAACACAGGCAGCCTGACTCCCTAGTGCTGGGTCTTGATCAGCTCTCTACGTTGCCACCAGTTAGAAGCTCCTCAGTGGTCCCAGATTGAGTCTTTCCCACAGTGCATTCATAGAGACTTGCAGGGTCACAAAGGACCTGCCATTCTATGGGTCTGGTCCCCATATTTCACTACTGAAGTTAAGAGCTAAACTAAACAAAGCTGTGTTGGTTGTGGGATGACTGACACAGGCCTGGAAACAAACCTCCCAATGACTTACAGACAGACTCTAAAATCAGCTTTCCAACGGAGAGCCAGAAACAAATTAGTATGGATGACTTTCAGCTGCCCATCACAGTAGTATTGTTAATACTAGAATACTGCTGGAATTTCTCAGGATCTCGAAGATTACCACTAACGCTCTAGATAACACTTTAACATTTTCAATAAAAATGATTTCTACAGTGTCTTGGTTAAAGCTTAGTCTAAATGACATTTTTGCTTTGAAATTACAAGCTTGTGCTTATTAGTGGAAGAAATGATTTATGGAGTTTCTCAGTAACCTGTAAGTATTAAGAGAACTGACCAGGCTCAATGGCTCATTCCTATAATCTCAGCATTTTGGGAGGCCAAGGTGAGAGGACTGCTTAAGGCCAGGAGTTTGAAGCCAGCCTAGCTTACACAGTGAGACCCGTCTCTACAAAGAATGAATTAAAAATTAGCCAGGCATGATGGTGCACACCTGTAATCCCACTATTCAAGAGACTGAGACAAGAGGATCTCTTGGGCGCAGGAGTTTGGAGCTGTAGTGAGCTATGATTGTGTCACTGCACTCCAATCTGGGTAACAGAGCAAGATCCTGTCTCAAAAAAAAAAAAAAAAAAAAGAGTGAGCACTGATTTTTTTTTTCCTAAAACCGGAGAAACAGATGAAAGTTTGACAGAATTTTTAAAAATACAAGTGATTACCGAGTACCAGATATTTATGAATTCATCTACCAAATATAGGAGGAATTCCTGAGATTTTCTAGATCTTCACAAACCATTGTGAACATGACTGAGAAATTTACTAAGAATATTAATCTTGATTGAAGAGAAAAGCACAGATTTTTTTTTTTTTTTTGAGTTGGAGTCTGTTACCCAGGCTGGAGTGCAATGGCACACTCATGGCCACCACAGCCTCAATCTGCTGGGCTCAGGCAATTCTTCTGCCTCAGCCTTCCAAATAGTTGGAACTACAGGTGGATGCTACATGCCTGGCTTATTTTTGTAGATTTATTGTAGAGATGAGGTTTCACCAAGTTGCCCAGGCTGGTCTCAAATCCCTGAGCTCAGGGAATCCTCTCACCTAGCCCTCCCAAAGTGCTGGGATTACAAGCTTGAGCCACTGTACCTGGCCAAAATTTTTTTTAATCCTACCTGCCTTTGCTTGTTACCAATTCATTTATCGGTTTATTGACTTCTGATTTTTGTGCAAACATAAATCCTCTTACATTTCAGTTATGTGAACTATATGCCACTTTCAAAGTACTTGAATGACTTACTAATTGTTTGCTCTGGGCTACAATCATGCTCTTCTGCTCTTCGGAAGCATTCATACTAAGTTTCAGTTCCTCCAGCTCTTCTTTTAACAGATTTGTTCCCATAATAGCCTGGTGGGCACTGCGGGGGTGGGGGTAGAAGGCCATGAGCAAAACCTCAAATATAACCACCAAAGATACTAAGTACAGCCAAGGACTATTTTGGACCCAAGTTAAAAACCACCAAAGTCTTCAACCAGATGCCCGTGATAGTAAAAATATACCCATGATCTTTCAGAGACGTTGGAAAAGGAAGAGATTTGAAAAAAATGGGGGGTGGGGAAGGGAGAATAGAGGGAAAATAGACAAATATATTTCTGAAGCTAAAGATTTGGTGGATCCTTTGAAATCCATCGCTGCCTGAATCACAGAATTTTTTCCTCCTACTATAAAGATGTAATATTAGTTCATGCAATTCCACAAATATTTATTGAATGATACCACACTCTAAGTGCTGTATTTTGCATGAAAGCTACAATGGCAGACAAAAAAGACATGGTCCTTGCCCTTAAAGAGCTTACATACTATGGAGGGAGATGACAACTAAATGATTAAATAATTACCAACAGTCTCTATATGATACATTTCTATAAATAATTTTATTATAGTATTATTTATAAAAACAAAGCATTGGAAACAATCTAAATGTTCACCAACAGGAAACTGATCAAATGAATTATGATAATCTATATCATGGAATTACCTATTTGTATCTCCCACTAGATTATAAACTGATCTGAAGGTCTCAGAGAAGATGCAATTTTTTTCCCACGCGTGGTGGTTCACCCCTGTAATCTCAGCACTTTGGGAGGCCAAGGCAAGAGGATTGCTTAAGCTCAGGAGTTTGAGATCAGCTCCTGGGCAACATAGCGAAGCCTTGTCTCTACAGAAAAATAAAAAAATTAGCCAGGCACGGTGGCTTGCACCTGTATTCCCAGCTATTAGGGAGACTGAGGCAGAAGGATTACCTGAGCCCAGGGGGTCAAGACTGCAATGAGCTGTGAACGTGCCATTGCAATCCAGCCTTGGTAACAGAGTGAGACTCCAAGTCAAAACAAACAAACAAAAAATATGTTATGAGACCCCAAAGGAAACAAAGGCTCTCTGTGCAGAATTAAGGGAAGGGGGAAGTAGACCCTGAACAATTATCATAATACTATAAGAAACGGATTAGCAGTAGTGAGAAACTGTTGGGAGGTAGGGGAGTGGAGCACACGTCATCAGTAAGGGTACCTGATCTCAAACCACGTGAAGTAGGGACCAAAGTGAGGCCCAAACTTTACCTGTGAAATGACCATTTGTATACCTAACCCTGAATTGTACCCATCTTCAAAATAAAAAAAAAGTTTTGAAAAGGGAATGGCGGGGGGGAATGATATGTGGCTTAATTTTAGAGACAGTGGCATTCTGTCTGCCCATCCAGATTCCCCAGCCTTTCTGTCCACTATGTGAGTTACTCAATTTCTTTCTGAGTCATTTCTTGACTGCTTAAATTAACCAGAGTCAGCTTCTAGTGATTGCAACCAAAAATCCTGACCATCACTTTTTTCCAAAGCAGCTTCATTAAAGAAACTTTTAATTACTATATTTCAATTAAATAATAAATAAGCCAATTGTGGAATGGCCGGAAGTTGACATATGCATATTTTTTATTTTCTAAAGTTGGTTTGGAGCCTGGACTGAACTACGTAAAAAAATTTGAGGGGAAGAATGCTTTAGTAAAACATATGTCCACTCAAAAACTCATGTACAAATGTTCATAGCAGCATTATTTGTAACAGCCCAAAAGTGGAAATAACTCAAATCTCCATCATCTACAAAAAAGAATAAACAAAAAGTAGTATATCCATACAATGGAATATTATTCAGTCATAAAAAGATATGTGGCGGTAATATATGTTACAACATGAATGAACCTTAAAAACATTATGCTAAGCAAAATAAACCAGACGCAAAAGGCCACATATTGGATGATTCCATGCACATGAAATGTTCAGAAGAGGCCAATCTATAGAGACAGAAAGTAGAACAGTGATTGCCAGGGCTGAGGGAAGGGTGGAGAAATGGGGAGTGCCTGCTATTGAATGTGGGGTTTCTTTTCTGAATGATGAAAATTCTCTGGATAATGGTGATGCTTGTACAACCTGGAGAATATATAAATAAAAAAAAGAACACTGAATTGTATACTTTCAAAGAGTGAAGAGTGAAATTTACACTAAAAAAGAAAAGAGAACAGAAAGCCCCCAGCACACAGTGCCCTACTATGGCTCACCTTTTTATCTGAAGGCGCAATTCAGTACAGTTCTCTGATAATTGGCTGTTAATTTCTTCCAGGGTTTCTAAAGTCAACTTAAATTTATTGTTTTCCTCTTCCAGTTTCTGCTTGTTGAAATGTAGTTCGGCTACATAGGCAATCAAATCAGACACCTCTCTGTAGGTGAAAGAATAAAAGAGAATAATCTTCAACATCTTTAATCCCTTTGGTCAAAATAAGGCATATGGTCAAACAAGCCAGGCTTAAATATTCTTGTGAGATTTTCTACTTTATTCTCATCTATCATTATAAACATAATTAATTTATACAATAGTTATTCAAACATTTATTATAATAGCATCAATTTTTTTCCCCAAATTTCCAGGTATTTCTGATCTGCCAGTTGTGAAATCAACTTTTACAGCCTCTGTTTATTCCTTTCTACTTCATTTTAACATTTGTCTCCTTCTACCCTGAAGAGTCCCTATTTCTGTCGGGAATATAGGAGGATCCTGAAATAAATATGGACATAATACTCTTGGTGAGGGCATTTTGACAGTTTAACTAGGAAACTTCCAAGAGTCTTGTAATGACAGCCTGTAGCCTACAATTCAGTATTCATTTTTCCTAATTTTTTTTATCACTTGTTAATGCTTGTGAGCATCACCCTTGTCCCAACATCAGTTCATAAACCCTTTAAGAGCCTGGACCGTGTGTTTCAAATTGGGCCTCCCCTTCTTTTTGCTATCGTATCCCAGTGCTGAGCTCAGTCCAGGAATATGGTTCCCACCCCCACCTTCTTGCATGGATAAACCTGAAGTGGCAAAGATAACATAAGGGAGAGGTAGGATCACCTCTCCTAATATCTAAGACTTACACATGTAATGGAAAACAACTTTTCTCATTGATGCCTAAAAGGTTCTACTAAAAAAGTACTTTAAAATAATCTCCGCAAGAACTTAAAGTCAGTATTTTAACTTTACTTCAAATAGAACTTATTTTCTATAGGAAACACACAAAGTCAGTAAAGGAGAGGGTATCCTGAGTGAGCAAATAATTTTGAATTACTAATCCTATGTGAATGTGTGTTCTTGCTGGACATGGTGGCTCATGCCTGTAATCCCAGCACTTTGGGAGGCTAAGGCAGATGGATTGCTTGAGCCCAGGAGACCAGCCTGGGTAATATAGTGAGACCTTGTCTTTACAAAAAAAATTTTTTAATTTGCCAGGTGTGGGGGTGCAAGCCTGTAGTTCTAGCTACTTGGGAGACTGAGGTGGCAGAATTGCCTGAGCTAAGGAAGTTGAGGCAGCAATGAGCTGGGATGGCTCCACTGCACAGCTTGGGCAACAGAGTGAAACCTTGACTCGGAAAAAAAAAAAAAAAGAACACGTGTGTTCCTAGTGAAAATGGTTCTAATGCAGATGGTAGAGAATAGTTAAGAACTCAAAATCAATTACATTAGTGCTACCGCCAAAAAGAGAGAGAGCGAGCGAGCTAAGTGACTTTATCATAATCAAAATATGTAGATTTATGAAATGAGTAGGAAAAACAAATTTGAGAAGTCATTATAAGTAAGAGCACTTACAAGACTCCTTTAGACATGTCTCCCCCCAAAGCCTTGAAGCTCCCTGATGTAAACTCTGTGATGTCTTCCCTCATCCTCACTGAAACACAAACAAGAGGGTTTATGAAACATCATTTCTCCAAACCATAAGAAAGCAGCAGAACAATTCTGAAGAAGCACATACTTACTTGCTCCGCCTGATTTTACTTTGTCCTGTGGTTCAAAAACAGAATCATGGATGCTGCTTACGTTACTATTCACTCCATCCCTGTCACCAAAAAACAAATCCAGTGAGCTAGCACTCTTTGCCAGACCAAAGTATAGTTCATTTTTTAAACATGTTCTGTACTTTCCTATTTGGGTATTTTTTTTCTAAGTTAAAAAAATCTATCCATTCAACAACTATTTGGAGCCCAGTAATGTGCTAGGTACTTAGAATAATAGAAGAGAAACATAAGGCATTCCTCCACTATCCATAAACCTTTAATCTAATATGAAAAAGAAAATATGTGTGCAGCATATGGTTAGGGAAGGAACAGCCTCAGTGGGTTAGGAAGCAGATTTGTTTGGCATGGTGAGTGAAGACTTGTGGAGGTAGCAAGATAGGGGCCTTAAGGGGCTGGGAAGTAAAAAGCATGAACAACTAATACCTTGGGATACATCCATGGTGCTAGCATTTTCCCTTTCTCATGGAGAACCAAACAGAACCCGGAATCACTATACTTTAAGCATTCTGCTTCTAAAATCTGGGGAACCCTCTGTATAGGGAGGACCTGTTCAATACACAAATTCTAGCTCTAACTACAAAATCAACCTATTAAAATTTCAACCATTTGTTTTTGAAGTCTTAATACTATCAGTCAAGTCTGTTACTTAGTCTTTCTAAGCATCAAATCCTCAGCTTCCCTCTGGGGCAGCCACAGAATTCTACAAATTTGTGCTTACATTTGATAAAAGAGAAAAACCTAAGACAAATGAAATGTAACAGAGTTTAATTGAACAAAGAAGGATTCATGGACTGGGCAGCCCCCAGAATCACTGCAGATCCAAAGAGACTCCAGTGCAGTCACATGGTGGAGGAAGATTTATGGAATGAAAAAGGAAAGCCACATTTAAAAAAAGGAAGGGAGGTACATAAACAGCCTGATTGGTTACAGCTCAGTGTTTGCCTTACTTGAACTCGGTTGGAACAGTTGCCTGAAACTCAGTGATTGACAGAAGAGTAGGTTACAGACTGCTTACACATCCAGTTAGGCTACAGTTCACTATGTGAAAAGCTGTGGAGAAACTCCTAGGTGGAACTTAAAATATCTAAGAAGGCAACTTTAGGCTAAACATAACTTAACATAAATGAGGAGGGACCCCCCAAAAAATGGAATTTATTTATTAAAAAATTTTGTCTTTATTCTTATATGTTTAAACTTCAGTGAACGTCAGCCTTCTCAAAACTTCCAGATAAACACTTTGACCATTTGCATTACAATTTGCAAAAGAAATGTCCCAAGTTGTGGCAAGCAGGTGACTGGTTCTTCTACCATGACAATGTACCAGCCCACACCACACTGAGTGTTCAGCAGTTTTTGACTAAAAACAACATGACTCCCCCCACTCACGTGCTCCACCCTCCCTATTTCCCAGGCCTCACCCCAGGTGACTTTATTTTGTTTCCCCAGATGAAAAAAGTCCTCAAAGGGAAATGTTTTGCCAATGTGGAAGAGGTGAAACAAGCAAGCAAAAAAAAAAAAAAAAGAAAAAAAATGGCAGAAACTCTAAAAGGCATCAAAATCGACAAGTTCAAAAACTGTTTTAAGCAGTGAAAAAAGTGTCTTGATAAGTGTATTGCACCAAACGAAGAGTACTTTTAAGGTGACTGAAGTTTAAATATGTAAGAATAAATACACAATTTTTTATAAATAATTCCAAGGTTTTTTTGGGTCCCCACTTGTATTGTTTTTCAATGTGAGATGCCTGTCAGAAGGTAGCTGAACAAAAAGCCTCACATGATTAGTTCTGACTATTCCTATATATACAGCCATCACTATTTCCAGGTTTCTGCTATTATATTTTTTGTTTATACCTCCCATGGTTTTGCCTTTGTAATTGTTATAAAAATAAGAGTTTTTTTCTTTTGCCCTATTTCATAAACAGACTATTGATATTTTTATTAATCAAACTTACATATTTTAGAAACATTAACAAACTAAAATAACAAAAATTATGTAGAGGTGACTTTGCTATACATTCTTTTCAACTTTTTCCTACGTTTATTTTTATTTGACAAAAATAGGATTATACTATAGATACAGATCTATGGACTATTTAGTAGAAATAAATACATGTGAATATTTACCTTGTCAAATATTGATCTCCTTGTTATTTTCAATGACTATGTAGAATTCCAGTTTAGGGAAGCACTATAATTTATTTATCCAATTGTCTGTTTCTAAATATAAGGTTGCTTCTGTTTATTACTGATATAAACTACCTTCTGCATATATATTAGAGCATATATTTGATTTTTTTGAAATTACATTACCATTCAAAGAGATTGAAAATCTTAAAGAGTTTCATACGTATTGCTAAATTGCTCTTTTAAAAGATGCCAACTTGCACTACTACCAACAATGTATGGGAGAGCTCATCTTTCCATCCTTCCCCTGTCCCACCACATGAAATATTGACATTATTTAAAATTTGTGTTGGCCAGGCTTGGTGGCTCAGTCTGTAATTCCAGTACTTTGGGAGGCCAAGGTGAGTGGATTGCCTAAGCCCGCGGGTTTGAGACCAGCCCAGGCAACTTGGTGAGACCTCATCTCTATGATAAATAAAAAATTAGCTGGGCTTGGTAGCGTGTGCCTGTAGTTCTGGCTACTTGGAAGGCTGAGGCAGATGGATCGCCAGAGCCCAATAGGTTGACGCGGGGTGGCCACGTGCGTGCCACTGCACTCCAGCCTGGGTGACAGAGTGAGACTCCAACTCAAAAAAAAAAATCTGTGTTAAACTCATAGATAAAGAGTATATTCTCTTTATTTGCACTTTTTACTACTGATAAGATTATATATTTCTATATATTTATCTTGCCTTCAAGATTAACCTGCTTATGGCAACATTTCAGTCATATTTTGTCATCGATATGTCCTAACCCCACCAGAAAAACCAGCAAGTGTGGCTTTTTTTTTTTCTTTTTAAAGAAAATCCCATGCATCAGCTGATAGCTGGAGATTCATGGCTGAGTCAAAGGCATAGGAATTAGGCTTCCTGTGGAAGAAGATGCACGTATCCAGTATCCACCAGGGGCACCTGAGATCATGGGTACTATTCTCTGTCTTTTCCTTCTGTTCCCACCCCACTATCTTGTTTACCTCTTAGCCTCCCTTTGTTCTAGTCTTCCATTGATTAGCCCCACTGGCCTTAAAAGGAGGTTCATTCTTAAATTTAAATACATTTGGGTATTTGACAGTCAGTATCAAAAATTCACTTGGTAGTCCCAGCACTTTGGGAGGCCAAAACGGCATGATTGTTTGAGCCCAGGAGTTCAAGATCAGCCTGGGCAGTACAGCCAGACATCATCTCTACAAAAAATCAGAATTTAAAAAATTAGCCTGGTGGGGTCACATGCACCTGCAGTCCTAGCTGCAAGGAAGGCCAAGGCAAAAGGATCACCTAAACACAGGAGATAGAGGTTGCAGGGAGTCATGACCATACAACTGCACTTCAGTCTAGGTGACACAGTGAGATGTTCAACTCAAAACAAAAAAACAAAAAAACAAGTAAATAAAATAATAATAATTCACTTGGTTCCTATGCCAGTTCAAGTCTTTGTAAGAACATAACAATATGTGCTCTTCACTAATTACAAGAAATGAACGCTATCAGAATCAATATATTAGAGCAGTGGTTCCCAAAGTGTGTGCACCCTCCAGCATCAGCATCACTGGGAAACTTATTAGAATACAGATTGCCAGGCTTTACCCCAGACCTACTGAATCATGGTGGTGGAGCCCAGCAATCTGGTTTAACACAATCAGGTGATTCTAGCGCATGCCAAGGTGGGGGAAGTACTGGCTTACAGTATTCAGAAGACAGTGGTTAGCATCAATTATAATTAATTATTAAAATAGGACCTTAGAATGTACCCTTCTGAGACTCTGCTTACCATCTCTTTCTACAGAAAACCATCCATTCTTTCACGACGGCCTGGAAAGTTTTCAGATCCACATGGGGGTCTCTCCTCTCAGGATCAAGCATGTTCCACAGCTCCTCAAGGCCACTCTCTTCAGAATATTGGCTAGCTGTTTGTTTTAGGTAATCTATTATTTTGGCCACTCCTACCAAGCCTTAGGAGGAAGAAAGGCAAATTAGTTTAGAAAGATGGAGAAAGATACATTTTTATCAAGTGAAGTGCTTAACTCCTTTATGTCTCCTGGATTCTAGAAACATGCCATCTAATCCTTGCAGTCCTGTGAACTGGCATGGTATAGTGGAAAGTCCACTGGCCTTGGGCCAGAGTCTAACGGACCTAGTGTCAATCTTGGCTATGAAGATTATCAGTTATGTGGCTATGGAAAATTACTTAATCTCTCTGAACCTCAGTTTCTTTATCTGTGAGATAAGGATGACGATATCTACCATACAGAGTTGTGAGTTTAAATATTGATGATATATGTAATCAATCATTGCTTGTGCTGGAAGATGAAAATGACACTTTACATTTTTCCCTCTAACTTTTTCCTTTAAAAGCATCAAGTGAGGGAAATTTTTTTCTGCCCTAGATAAAATTTCAGGCTCAAGTAAGAACTTCAGTACTTTCTTTATTTGGGGGTAGAGTGGAGAATCCACTCTTAGACACACTAGTCAGTCCTACTCTCGCATTCAGAAAATAAAATCATCCAAACTATGTTAGTAATTGACGCATCAATCTTGTTTAAGGCCTGCCTTGGGCAGGCTGCTTACAAGGAAGAAGGAAAGTAAATAAAAGATTGACAGGGGCTGATACAAGAATGAAGAGTCAAGGAAGACTAGACCATGACATAAGAAAAAAAATAAGTCCTGTAATTAGGAGGAGGAGACAGTTGTAAAGGAGACTGAATAACTTTGTAGGGAATATTATTTTAATGTAATATGTTATTTAGATGTGATAGTAAGTATTGGAAGGAGAAACAAAATTACTAATACAATTATTTAGAGAAATAAGTGTATATTTTATTTGCAGTAGAACTGTAAAAGCTAAAAAGCCAACAAGAATACATTTATCTCATTTTCCTCTACTAAAATTCTAAACACTCTTATACCTCAAAACTAAAAAGACCTCCCATGATAGTCAATTTTACGTGTCAACTTGACTGAACCACAGGGTGCCCAGATATTTGGTCATATATTTAGTGTCTCTGTGAAGGTGCTCTTGGAGGAGATTAACATTTACATCTACAGACTGAGTAAAGCAGATCCCTAATGTGGGAGGGCCTCATTCAATTAGATGAAGGCCTGAATAGGGGAAAAAAGCTAACCCTGAGTAACAGAGAACTTCTCCTGCCTGACTACCTTCAAAGTAGGATACTGGCTTTTTTTTTTTTTTTTTGTGCCTCCAGACTCACTCAAACTGAGTCAGAAGTCTGATTGAGTTTGCGTCTGGTTTTTCCATAGTCTCAAGCCTGCTGGTTTATGGACTAGAACTATACCATTGAACCTGGAATGAAACTACCAAGTGGGCTTTCCTGAATCACTAGCCTGCTGACTCACCCTATGGGGTCTCAGGACTTGTCCACCTCTATAATCACATAACTTAATTCCTTACAATAAATTTATTTAAATGGATAGATATAGTTATAAATATATCTCCCACTATAGAACCCTGGCTAATACACATGCTATTTCCCTACAGTGAAGTTATCTTAATTTCTTCAGAGAATTAATTTATTAAATTCTGTCCAAGCTTTCTGGGAACAAATAAACTCCACTCAGCCTAGAGATATAAATAAGAGTATATACAAGTCCTTTGCCACAAAGATGTTCATCACAGTGCTGTTTATAAATGAAAAAAGAGTATTCAATTGAGATGGAATGGTTAAATATGTTACATTTCAAAAAAGTATAGCAGATGAAGAAAATTCATTGATGTAGATAAGTACCCAAGTTATTAAACGAGAAAACTCAGATTATAAAACAAGTCTGGGAATATTCCCATACATACTTAGATAATATGTTAAATGTATAAATTCCCACACATACTTAGATAACGTTAGATTTAAAAATATGTAAATAAATAATATGTTAAATATGATCAAAAGTGACCATAAGAAATCTTAAACCATTTATAGCAATCATGTTGGGGTAAGAAGGTGGACAGACTGCAGGGTGTCCTCCATGATGTTCAGGCCCTGTGTGCATCCCCTCCCCTGAGGTATGGGAGTGACCTGTGACTTGTTTCTAACCAATAGATTATAGCAAAGGTGATGGAACTGCATGATTAAGTTACCTAAGACTGTAGCGAATGCCCTGTTGAAGTTTCTCACTCCCTTGCTGGCTTGGAAGAAGCAAACTGCCATGTTACAGGCGTCCTTTGTCGAGAAAACCAAGTAGCAAAGAACTGAGGGAGCCTTCGGCTGGCAGCAGCAAGAAACTGGAGCTGGCACTCCTATAACCACCAGGTACTCAATTTTGCCAACAAAAGCAGGTTATTCCCCAGTTGATCCTCAGGTGGGACAGTTTTCCCAGCTAGCACCTTGATTGCAACCTTGTGCTAAGCTGTGCCTAAACATGTGATCCACAGAAGTTGTGAGGTAATAAATTTGTGTTGTTTTAAGCTGCAAAATTTGTGGTAATTCAGCAATAGAGAACGAATACAAGTAGTTAGGGTATTATTATTCAGAAACTATTGTATGTGTATAGAATAAAGCACACAAGGCCAGGTGGCAGTGACTCATGCCTGTAATCCCAACATTTTGGGAGGCCAAGGCAGGAGGATTGTTTGAGTCCAGGAGTTTGAGATTAGCCTGGGCAAGATACAGAGACCCTCTCTATATTTAAAAATATTTATACATATAAAATTAGCCAAGCATGGTGGCATGCTCCTACAGTCCCAGCTACTTAAGAGGCTGAGGCAGGAGGCTCACGAGTTCAGAAGCTGGAAGCTACAGTAAGGTATGATGTGCCACTGCACTCCAACCTGGGGTTACAGTGTGAGACCCTGTCTAAAAAAAAAAAAAAAAGGAAGAAGGAGGAGGGAGGAGGAGGAGAAAGTAAATGAGCATTTATATTGGTGACAGTGAGACCCACTGGGTGTGAATGATTAGGAGATTCAGATATAAAAGAGATAAGTAAAAACCCTGTAGTCCTGAATTTGCATTGGAAGAAAAACTGCAAACTCATAATGTATTTTATCCTTAAAACATGTATGTATTTCTTAGATCTAACCACTGAAAAGGTCTAGAAACAACTTTCACTCCTCGTCCCCAAATTGTGATCTCTATACCACATTTCTCATGAAAAGTTGCTGTGGATCCTTGAAGAAATAACTGGTTCCAAAGCAGGATCAGGAAATGTATAAGATAAGCCTACAAAATTGTATAATACCAGGAAAAACAAAGATGCCATTAAAAAACTATAGGCCACACTTGAAAGCATCTGGTTACACCTGGAAGTAAAAAAATGTCCATAGAAAGTTGGGAACATAGCAGACAGACATCAGAGCCAGCTTGAAGAGTACCCTCATGGCCAATGCTAGGACAATTTGAGCATCAAAATAAATAATGATAGTAACAGATTATAAATCCCTGAATATAAGAGGAATCCAGAAATTCACAGTGATACTAATTAAATAGTGGTAACTATGGTCATAACAAATGTAACAAGAATGATGGAGACAGAAAAGTTTCTGTTTGGCAACCATCATAGAATAGTTAATCCAGGCAATGAATATCAATGAATGCTAAAATTAGTGAGTAATAATTTGATGAGGAACAAGATATTTACATAGACTCACTGCACCTTCCATAAAATATTTATCAACTACTAAGGAAGAAATAGTATGTTTACAATAGAGAAACCTAGCAGACATCACACTAACCAAGTGAACCAAGTTAAAAATCCTGACATATACTGCTGAGAAGGACACAATATCACTTCCATAGTATGCCTGCCCAAAATGAATAATCTGAATATTATCAAGAGGAAATATCAGATGTTTAACTAAGTAGTTGACCTATACTCATCAAAAATTTTAAGGTCAGAAAAGACAAAGAATCTGAGAAACCAGATTAAAGGAGACTGAAGAGATCTGACAACTAAATACGATTCTGGATTGGATCCTGGAACAGGGAATAAAAAGCTATGAAGCTATCTCATGTTACCAAGATAACTGACAAAATATGAATACTGAACTGTGAATTAGATAGCAGTATTGTATCAATGTTAAATATCCTGATATTGATCACTGTGGCATGGTCAAGTAATCAAATACCCTTGTTTATAGAAAAGATATACTAATATGCTTACGGGTGAACAAGTAAAACATCTGCTACTAATTCTCAGGTGGGAGGAAGGGAGGAGGGAGAGAAGGAAGAAGGCAAAATCACACGAAAGAAAAAGCAGATGGGACACAATGTAAACAACTGGTGAATCTAGATAAAGGATACACTCAAGTTATTTGTGCTATTCTTGCAATTTACCATCTGTTAGTTTGAAATTACATCAAAATAAAAAGTTATACCCTCCTCCTCAAAAAAATGATTTTGTAGGCAAATGAAGAGATTCCTACTGTCCAATGATAGAGATCAATAAGAATAAGACGAACATCAATAAGAAAAATAATTACAATGCATAAAATACATCAAATACTCTAATTCATTGGTCATCTTTGGAGGATTCTACAAAACAAGTTTATTACTTAGAAAACAGGTAGATGCCAGGCGCAGTGCCTGTGGCTTAACTGGGGAATAACCTGCTTTTGTTGGCAGAATTTAGTACTTTGTGGTTGTAGGACATTTATAATCCCAGCACTTTGGTAGGCTAAGGTGGGAGGTTTGCTTGAGCCCAGGTGTTTGAGAGCAGCCTGGGCAACATAGCCAGACCTTGTCTCTACAAAAAAAAAAAAAATAGCCAGTTGTGGTGGCATTCACCTGGAGTCCCAACTATTCAGAAGACTGAGGTGAAAGAATTGCCTGAGCTCAGCAGGTCAAGGCTGCGGTGGCCATGAGCTTGTGACTACGCCAGCCTGGGTAATAGAGTGAGACTCTGACTTAAAGAGAGAGAGAGAGAGTGAGAGAGAAGAAGGAGGAGAAGAAGAAGGAGGAGGGGGAGGAGGAGGAGGGGGA
>CAUYQG010272331.1:0-11094 GCA_963574415.1 Tarsius wallacei | reverse complement strand
AGTAAATAGCTCTTTTTTTTTTTTAGTTGAACTCTCACTCTGTCGCCCAGACTGGAGTGCAGTAGCTGCTTCCGGCCACCGCAGCCTCGACCTGCTGGGCTTCGGTGATCCTTCCGCCTCAGCCTTCCGAGTAGCCGGAATTACAGGCATGTGCTACCATGCCCAGCTGATTTTTGATTTATTGTAGAGATGAGGTCTCACCAAGTTGCCCAGGTGGGTCTCGAACCCGCGGGCTCAGGCAGTCCACTCACCTCAGCCTCCCAAGGCGCAGGATTACAGGCTTAGCCACCGAGCCTGGCTAAAGATGAAATTTAAATGGAGTTATGGGCTGGACATGATGGGTCACATCCATAATCCCAGCACTTTGGGAGGCTGAGAGGGGAGGATTTCTTGAGCCCAGGATTTCCGAGACCAGCCTTGTCTACAGAAAGAATTTTTTAAAATTAGCTGGTAGTGGTGGTACATGCCTATAGTCCTAGCTACTTGAAAGGCTGAGAGACAGGAGGATCTCCTGAGCCCAGGATGTCGAGGCTGCAGTGAGCCATTATCTTACCCTTGTACTCCAGCCTGGGCGACAGAGACCCTGACTCACTCATAAGTAAATATAGGCTTATGAAAGTGTCTTGCAAAGTTGAAAGTGCTGTATGAATACAGGATGATGTTTGCAATATTCCCTACCCCTTAATCATTCCCGGTTCTATCCAGGGATCAAGTTTGTGGTGCTGGCAGATCCTAGGCAAGCTGGAATAGATTCTCTTCTCCGAAAGATTTATGAGATTTATTCAGACTATGCCCTCAAGAATCCATTCTACTCCCTGGAAATGCCCATAAGGTAAGTGGTCCCGTTCCCCAGATACTGGTCAGAGCCTCCTTTCCCCTCCCTGTGTGCTCTGCCCAGTCATTGATATGCACTAAAGTAGTACTTTTAAATAAGACAACAGTAAATAGCTCTTTTTTTTTTTTTGAATTGGAGTCTCACTCTGTCGCCCAGACTGGAGTAGTGCAGTAGCTGCTCCTGGCCACCGCAGCCTCGACCTGCTGGGCTCCAGCGATCCTTTGCCTCAGCCTTCCAAGTAACTGGAACTACAGGCGTGCGCTACCTCGCCTGGCTAATTTTTTGATTTATTGTAGAGATGAGGTCTTGCTTGCCCAGGCGGGTCTCGAACCCGCGGGCTCAGGCAATCCACTCACCTCAGCCTCCCAAGGCGCGGGATTACAGGCTGAGCCACCGAGCCCGGCTGTAACTAGCTCTTTATTATGAGAAACCAGACTTTCCTTGTGGTTCATGTCTTTCAAGTAGTTTCCCCTGGCGTGAGTGGGGTGCGAGTCTCAGGACTCACACTTTTTTCTTATTTGTATCTCTTGGGCCTGGCTTAGGTGTGAACTATTTGACCAGAACTTGAAGCTAGCCCTGGAGGTGGCAGAGAAGGCTGGAACTTTTGGACCTGGGTCATAGGCCAAACCTGCAATGGACCCCCAAATTCTGAGAGTTCTGCAGCAGGGGTACTGCTGTTTCCACTCCAGTGGAGATCTCAGCAGCCTTGTTCGTGCACTTGAAAATGGGAGCGTGCTGAGCCTGAGGACATGTACTGATGCCTGAGCCTTACTACCATGCTTGCTTTCTTTTGTGTATATCATGGCCCTATTTTCCAACTCTGTACAGATTTATTTATGGAGGAGGTAGGTCCACAGATGCTGTAATAAATATTCCTGACCTCAGTGTCTAATTGATCGTTTTTAGACATAAATGGTTAGGGCATTCTGGGAAGACATTATGTTCTGGTAGAAAAAAACAAATGTGTGTTCATTAAATAAATGACCATAAGACTTCTGAATCATGAGTCTTGGATCTACTCCCAGAATTGCTGATTTTCTGGGGTCCTGAGGGTGGTAGTGATAGTGATGGTGATGGAACATGTATTAAGCACAGCCAGGCTTTACTGCCTTATCTCACTTAATCTTCACCCTAACTCAGAGTGTACATTCTGTTACAGACAAAAGATTTAGCAAGGTACAAACTCTGTGTGCCTCGGAGTCTCCAGGCTAGTTACTGACAGCCTGGATTTGAACCCAGGCTTTCCAGTAGCTTCATCTCTAGGATGTGTCATTTTTTTTTTGAGTTGGAGTCTTCGTCACCCAGGCTAGAGTGCAGTGGTATGCTCACAGCCACTGCAGCTCGACCTGCTGGGCTCAGGCGATCCTTCCACCTCAGCCTTTCAAGTAGCTGGAACTACAGGAGTGTATTTTTGTGATTTATTGTAGAGATGAGGTCTCACCAAGTTGCCCAGGCTGTTCTCAAACCTGTGGGTTCAGACAATCCTCTCACCTCTGCCTCCCAAAGTGCTGGGATTACAGGCCTGAGCCACCGTGCCAATGATGGGTGGCCTCTACAATAAACCAAAAAATCAGCCAGGCGTGGTGGCACACATCTGTACATCTGTAGCTCCAGCTACTTGGAAGTCTGAGGCAGAAGGATCACCTGAGCCCAACAGGGCGAGGCTGCGGTGGCCACGGTGTGCCGCTGTACTCCAGCGTGGAGGACAGAGTGCGATTCCTGCTCCGTGTTCAGTTGAAGGCAGAGGAGACGTGAGCTTAAAGGAACCTATCTACACTTCAGCTTTCCCGTTTCTGGGAAGTGAAATCTCCCTTTTGAGAAAGAGAAGGTCTCAATAGTATTTTCCAAGGAAGCTGTCTTTGGCTTCTAATACCCATTTGAAAGAACGAATCACTGACAGTATTTAGTATCAAATCTAGTTTTAATCTTCTATAACAAGTCATGTTGCCCTCCCACCCATGTCCCCTGTGTCCTGCGGCATTAGTGACAGTGATGGCGTCCTCTTTTCCCCTGAAGTCTGAGGTATTGGCAATAGCAGTTGCCCACTGCTAAAAGGACTTAGGGCTTTGGGGCCCTGCAGCTGCAGGATCAGCTTCACCTCAGGTAGGGATGAGGTAGGATGGGGACAGGACAGGGCCTAGGAGAGGAAGAAGGGTACAAGAGACTCCCTGACTGCAGAAGTTTCCTGTTGTTTGAAGGCAGGAACAGGAGCTAATGGAGTCCAAGGACAAAGGTTATCTTAAATAGAGCATGGGATGGGGAGCTGGGACCTCATTAGCCACTGATAACTTCCAGTGCCACCTGGGCGAGGGAAACAGCGCAGAAACAAACTCAGAGGTTCAGTGGGAGCCAAGCAGCCCCTCCCTCCCTTTCTTCCCCCAATGGGGTGGTGTTCCAGAACCTGCACTCTTCACTCAGCCTTCTTAGGCATGCGGCCCATCTTGGTGCGGATGTTTCGTAGGAGGAAGAAGGCAGCTGTGCTGGCTGCACAAACCACTTCAGCTACCCAGAAGGCTGTGCTCCAGCTGTAGTGCTTGGCAATGGTACTGAAGGGCAGCCCAGCCAGAAAGCCGCCCACTGTCAGGGGAGAAGGGAAGAGCTGAGCCATTCGTGTGGCTAGAGCCAGTGGCGCTTACCCCAGCCTCTCACTGGCCTGTGTGCAAGGCACAAGTAGGGATGAGGTAGAGAGTCTAGGAGGTATCGCTTACCATTGGCCATGAGTCCCACGATGGCATGGGAGGTGCCGCACAAGTTGGGAGGGGCACTCTCGTTGGCTATGACTCCAAACAAGGCAATGGGACCATAAGAGGAGAAACCAAACACAGCTCCCAACACCAGAATCCAGAGCTGCAAGGGCAGTAGAGGGTGACATAAGAGTCAGAACCTACCTGCATATGTGCCCCTACCAGAGAGAGGAGTGCTTGGTGCCCAGGAACAAACAGCAGTAAAGGGACAGTAAATGACGCCCCTTACCCCACCCCCCAATTGACAGCACAGAGCTAGAGTAGTGGATGCCACGCTGAGCCAACCCAGGGGCCTATGAGGGCAAGGGAAGGACTACAGAAGCCATCCCTCTGAATCAGCTGCTGTCCTCAGAATTTACCCAAGCTGGACTGGCTAGGGGCAAGGCAGAGGGGAAGGACAAAGGTGAGACAGACCAGGAAAAACCAGTATCTTTAAGGCACCTCGCGCTCCGTAAAGCCTGTGAGCTCAGCAAGAGGGTGAAGAGCCGGAGTCCAGAAAGCAACATCCTAAAGAAGCACAGGGAAGAGAAGAAAACCAGGCCGAGTGGAGGAGGGGAAACAAAATGCAGAGAAGAGGAACTGAGGCACAATCAGAACTGAAAAAGGAGATCTGAGAGGCGGAGAAAGGCAAGGCCCAGGCTGGAGCCATGGAGGGGGAGGCTGAGAGGTCATTGGCCTTTACTTTCCTTGGCCCTGTCTTGAGCCAGGCCCTCCTTAATTACCTTGGGGGAGTCACTGGTCACCGTTACCCGGAAGAGATACATGGACACTGTCATGCCAGCCATCATGAACAGCAACAGGCCATGGCGTGGGTTCCCGTAGATGGACAGCCCCGCCTATGGAAACAGTCCTAGTAATGTCAGGCCCTCTGAACAGGGCAGAGAACTCCCACCCCTGGACTCTGACACAGCAGAGCCTCTGCTGACAGGTCTTTGGCAATCCCACCACAGTTCTTGACCCCAGGCAGCCCTGGGAGGCCCTGGGGCCTGCTCATTATGTTCTGAGGCCAAACTCCACAACATCCCTTCCTCCACTTTGGGGCAGGCTTGGAACACGTGCTAGGAAGCTGCACCTACTCTGTTCCAGCCCCCATCTTCCTGGGAAGAAGCCAGCCAGCTAGGCTGAGAGGAATTCTGGCTCTCCTTGACATCAGTTAAAACTCTTTCCCCAAGGGCCTCACTTCTACATCCCCAAGAAAGCTACGTAGCCTGAACCTTTCCCACCTCACCCAATCTAAGCCGACATATGCCACCCTGCTGGTGCCCCAGGACTCCCATCTCTCCAGTGCCTGTTCCAGCCATGCTGGGAAGAGTCAAAGGGACCCTTCTCCTTCCTGTCCCTTCTGCCCACTCACCTTTGCCATGGCCCGGTCTGACAGGTAGCCAGCTGCGATGCTGCCTACAAGGCCCCCAACCTCCAGGGCACTCATATAGGAGCTACCTGCAGTGGGGAGTTGTGGTGGGAAGAGGGAAGGGAAGGGTGGAAAGGTGTTGTCCCACAGTGGCTTAGCCCAGAGAGGTACAGGGTCCCCAAGGGTGACCGGTCATAGCGGCCTGAGTAGCGTCCAGCCTCAGGGAAAGAATAAAGAGGATAAAGGGAAGCAGGGCCTGAATTTCCCATCCCCTGCATTGGACCCCGTTCCTTATTCCCGCCTCTGTTCCAACACTCTTCTTACCCACAAGGGCTGACTGTCCTTTCTCCTGGATAAGGAAGAACTGGCCCCAGTCAGTGCAGCAGGTCTTTACTCCAAACACCACAAGGTAGCCGGTGGACAGCACCCACAGGTAGGGGGACAACAGCAGCTCCTGCAGGGTACTCTCCTCCTTCGAGGAGCCTGGAGGTGGGAAGAGGCCATGCCTCAGGCTCTGCCCTTGCTACCCTTCCCCCACCTGAGCCCCCACAATTCATTAACCAGCCACAAGGACCGAGTTCATCAGCACAACCAGGATCTGTGTGATGAGGATCCCTGACCCCACTGCTCTCCTCTCCCCTACTCTGCTCCAAGTCTCAGTGAGTGAAAAAGAAACAATCAGGGTGGATGAAGGCACTCGAGCCACTTAAGCCTGGAATGCAGTCTAGGACAAGGACGTGTGTGCTGTGAGGAAGGACCAGAATATAACATGAGTCACAGCACTTGTTGGCTCTGCCACTTGTCTAGTACTTAAGTGCCTCTTGGGATGGAGTTTTGTTTACGCCCCACCCAGCCACCATCACCACCCCTTCCCCTATACCCATTGGCTAGCACAGGACCGAGCAAACAGCTTAATCCTCAACAAAAGTCTGCCCAATGAATGAATGATGGTGCTCCAGTGGTTGGTTTGGGTCAGGACTCACCCTTTTTGCCCTTGGAAGGGGTGGGGTCCAGGTTGCGGAGTCCAACATCAGCAGGTTCATTGTGGATGAGCAGGAGACAGAGGAAGGAGACAACCACACAGAGTGCCCCAGACAGGGCCAGCGTGCTGCGCCAGCTGTAGCTCTGGGCAAGGATGGTGGCCAGGATGGGGCCCAGCCCTCCAGCCAGGTTCATGCTGGTTGACAGGATGGCCCACCAGGTGCCAAACTGAGATGGCTCAAACCACTGGAGAGGAGGGGACAAAGCAGCTGCCTAGCCTACAGCCCATGTTGGAAGTGGGGGTCAGGTGGGGCAGACCCAGAAGCTCACATTACAGGGATGAGGGACAGGGCGCATCTACTTGGCAGGGCAATTCCCTCTTCTGCCACCTGATCCCACCACTCTTAGGTTCCTAAAATATCTTGACAAGCAGTAGGAGCTGGCTAGGAACTCCCGAGGAACCTGCCATGGGTTGGGCGTGGAGGTGGTGGGAAGGAAGGGGTGCTCCCACGTGTTCTTCAGGCATCCTCTATGCCAACCCAAACAGGCTCTTTGGAAGCACTCACCTTCCGCAGGACTTTCCCACATGGGGGCCAGCCCAGCCCCTGTGCCAAGCCATTAAGGAACCAGAGAGCAGCAAAAACAGGTACTGTGGAGCTCCAGGAAAAGACTATGTTGACCAGGCCAACCAGGAGAAGCCCAGAAGAGAAGAGCCAGCGGGCACTCATCTGGTCAGACAGCACCCCGCTCACAAACTTGCTGATGGCATAGGCTGCCGACTGGCTGCTGGTGATGAGCCCTGCAGGAGAGGAGACCAGAGAATAGGGCACCTGGGGGGTTGAGGGTGGAGGCACAGGAGGGGTGGGGGAAGGCATGGGGTCAGGACTGTAGGGGTGCCTGGCAGGGTTAGGCAGGTTCCTTCCCTGAGGAGCCTGAACTGTAATCCTGACACTCATTATTCACAGGGCCCCGCTACCTCTCCCGCCTTACCGTTAACATAGCCCCAGTAAGATGAGAACCCATAACTTAGCTGCAGCTGTCAGGACAAGAGAGCAGGACAAAGCAGATCCTCTCCCTTGGATTTGCATATGCCTGATTTCCCACCTCCCCCTGGATGCCAACCCAAGGCCTCTAGCAGTTCTGTGGCCCCACCTCTGAACACGGGGCGAAGGCCTCAGGATTGGAGTCAGGGACCTTGTCCCTCCTGCAGGGTAGCCTGCCAGGCCACATGGAGTCATTGTGCCAGCTTCCCAGTTCTCACAATGTCAGTAGCCAGCACTCTCCCTGCAGCCTCAGCATGCACCCACACAGGTGTGAAAACCATGCTCAGAACACGCCCCCCCCCAAACACTCAGCATAAACAGTGCCTCCAAGGGCACACAGGGGTCCCAAGGATACACACGCACACATCAGATGAGCAGCCCTCCTCAGTCCTTTACCTGCACGCACCCACGTATGTGGATCTACCCACGTACGTGGATCTCAAAGCCTCTTCATCGCACATGCAGACTGGCCCCCAGCCTCTGCTGTGCACATGCTACACACACACACACACACACACACACACACACACACACACTGAACACCTGT
Organism: Tarsius wallacei; assembly: GCA_963574415.1. Classification (NCBI taxonomy): domain Eukaryota; kingdom Metazoa; phylum Chordata; class Mammalia; order Primates; family Tarsiidae; genus Tarsius; species Tarsius wallacei. The sequence goes on along the minus strand of CAUYQG010272331.1, from coordinate 3,593 downwards.
ACACAAACACCCAATGCGTCCTGCAGGCCCATCACCCTGCCCTTCCTGGGCTCACCCAAATCGTCCTTGTCCAGAGGGATCTCTTCCACCAACGATGGCATGACAAAGGAGAAGGTCTTGCGGTTGAAGTAGTACAGGCTGTAGCCCCCAAACATGGCCGAAAAGATCACAGTGCGATAATAGCCGTAGCCTTGGGGCGCCATGGTGGGGAAGAACAGGCCCTACCAACCGGGGCGCACAGCCTCTGACCACTGCTCCTGCTTGCGGCTCTCACAGTGCCCAGATTTTGCTGAGTTGGATTGTTTCTGCTCCCTCCTCCACCCAGCCTCCCAGGCTCCCTTTATAGCCACCTTCTGGACAATCATTAAGCCTGGGGCGGCTCCTAGGGAACCCAGTGTCCTGAGGGAGACAAGAAAACAGGAGATTACCGAAAGCCAAACTGGAGGGGGTCCTCGAAGGAGGCATGTCTATGAGCCAGGCCAGCACCCTGTGTCCCCAGGATCTCTGCTTTCCCCTCCTTTTCCATGCCTGCCTGTGAAACCAGCTTTGATTAAAGGCTCAACCTAATTACTTTTGTCTGCGTGAGCCCAGGGGAGGCAGGGGTGGGATGAGCAGAGCTACCCCTCCCTAGCCCTGCTCCCTCCGTCACCGAACCTTCTCATTCATTCACGGAAGGTTTATCAGAGGCTTACTGGTTGCCAGGCACTGCACTTGGCGCTAGGTTAGTTTCAGCACCCACTCACCCACCCACACACAGACACAAACCCCAACTACCCCACTTCCACGCCTCCTAGAGCTGACCTCACTCTTGTATCTCCCAATGCTTAGCCCACACTGGATGTAACTTTCCCATAGTTACAGAAACGTAAGCAACGGGGAGCCCTCCTCGCTTCGGTCACACAGAAAGCCCCGCGAATGGCTGAGGTCTTGATGGGGCCACAAAGAGCTGCCTCTGGGTCCCCGTTACCCTGCAGTGTCAGTCTGGGCTTCCGTGTCGCTGACTGGGGGCCGCAGGGTCTGATGTCCGACCTGGGGGACATTGCCAGGGGTCGCAGCCAGAAGGAATGGCGGCCTGTGGGCGGGAAGGTGCCCCGGCGGGCAGAGGGCGGCAGTGCCGAGCCGTCCTGCTTCCCGGGACCCCGGCAACGTGCCCCCGCTCAATCGAGCAAGCCACCGAGGCGGAAGGCGTAGGCGCAGGCGGAGCGGGCGACCGCACGTCGTCTCGGGTGGCCCCTCGCTGCTGGCGCCCCGCGGCTCCGCCAGGCAGGGGAGGGCCGGGTGGCGGGAGGAGGGGAAGAGGCGGCGGGCTCTTGGCACCCGCTCAGCCCCCTGTCCTTAAGCTACCCAGGACATCCGACTCTGGAGCTGGGAACACGGGGACCGGGCGCGCAGGAGCTGCAGAGGTGCGGAGATCCCAGGACTCGCGCAATGTAAGGAGGGGCATGTGCCGGTCGCGGGCAGCGCCTCGGTGGCCCCCAGACCCACCCACGAATTGGCCTCCACTCCGGAAGGGGCAGCTGCAGGAACAGCCCCGGGCTGCATCGTAAGTTGGGGTTCGCCAACAATGGAGCCCCAATACCTGCGAGTCCCCCTCCAGCCCCGCCCTCAGGCGACGCCCCTCCCCCGCACACCGCCCCCTACCTGAACGGAGGCGGGAGTCCGAGTGAAACGGGGCGGGGCGCGGCCGGCGGGCGCTGCGCATGCGCCACGGAGGGGCGGGGTCTCCGCCCGCGATTTCGCGAGCCGGAGAGCTAAATCCACCCCGAGGGAGGTAGGCTCAATCCCGTCGGTCACGCTGCTTATTGGAGGAGGACAGCGCCCCTTAGGGGATGGATATGGTATGTCCACTTCTTAGCTGATGGGCGTTCAACCACCCGATTTCTTTTTAAAAAAATTTTTAAGTTTTAAAATTTTTATGGGTAAATAATAGTTGCATAATTGTATGGGGTGCGTATGATGTTTTGATACAGGCATGCAATGTATAATTATCAAATCAGGACAACTGAGGTATCCATCATCTCAAGCATTTATCATTTCTTTGTTAGGAACATTCCAATTCCACTCTTTTTGTTATTTTAACCTATACAATAAATTATTAACTATAGTCACCCTATTATGCTACCAAATACTAGATCTTACTTTTTCTTTATTTATTTATTTTAAAATTGTGGGCCACAATTCAGGGTTAGGTATACAAATGGTCATTGTTTATGTAAAGTTTGGGCCTCACTTTGGTCCCCACTTCACCTAGTTGGAGATCAGGTACCCTTACTGATGAGGTGTGCCCCCCTTCCTCCCCTGGCAGTTTCCCACTACTACCAATCCCTTTCTTATGAACTTAAGAGTCTGTAATACTGAGTGATCTATCACAGAAACAGGGAACCTGTACCACATGTTCTCACTCATAAGCGGACCCTGAACAAACCAATTTCTAGTGAGCACATCCCACTACCAAACACACATGGAATAAGTACTTAGGTAATAATCATTGTTCCCGAGTTGTTCACAGTCTGGGAAAGGTCTTGTAGGAGAACACAGTATTTTCTGTAAGGGATTAATGCAGTCCTCAATAAGCACAATTTGAAAATTTAACTTGTGGTCAGACTGCATAGAAAACAATATAGCCAGAGTATATAAAAGACAGGACCTGGAGTAAACCTCAAATTCAAATTTTGAGTGACCTCTATGAGCCCCAATTTCTTACCAACCTCATAGTTGTGAAGGCTCTACGAATTATTTAGGTAAGAGCTCTGAAAATTTGGATAAAAGTTCTCAACGACAATAGCTTTCACTGATCCCAGGGGAGAATGGCTGAAGGAACTGTAAATGTTCCACAATTGAGAGCAAAGATCTTTTACTCTAGGGAGGGTGGTCAGGGAAGAGAGGAGGTGGAGATGAGATCAGATGGGATGGCTCAGTACTGAATTCATTTCCAGCTACTTGGAAGGCTGAGGCGGAAGGATCGCCGGAGCCCAGCATGTCATGTCGAGGCTGCGGTGACCGGGAGCGTGCCACTGCACTGCAGCCTGGGTGATAGAGTGAGACTCTGACTCAAAAAAAAAAGAATTCATTTAACAATCAACTGAGGCCGACTCGAGTGGCTCATGACTGTAATCCCAACATTCTGGAAGGAGGAGGTGAGAAGATTGCCTGAGCTCACAGGTTTGAGACCAACCTGGGCAACATTTTCTCCAAAAGCAAACAGGAACAAAGAATTCCACCTTCCCTAATAGGGCAGTAGGGAGCCATTAAGCTTATCCTCCTCTAACTTTTATTTTTAAAAGTTATTACAAGTTATTATCTTCTTTATTTTTAATTTTTTAATTTTAAAGATGTGGGGTACAACTCAGGGTTAGGTGTACAAATGATCATTATGCAGGTACCCTTGTTGATAAGGTGTGCCCCTCCCTCCCCTGGCAGTTTCCCTCAACTGTCAGTCCCACTCCCCCTCCCATGGCAGTTTCCCACTAATGCCAATTCCTTTCTTATAGTATTATGATAATTGTTCAAGGTCCGCTTATAAGTGAGAACATATGGTACTCTGTTCTTTGTTTTTGTGATAGATCACTGAGTATGACAGACTCTAAATCCAT
>CAUYQG010272329.1:0-16547 GCA_963574415.1 Tarsius wallacei | reverse complement strand
GGCAATCCTCTCACCTCAGCCTCCCAAAGAAGATGGGTATTTTTGATACCTTCACTTTACAGTTGAGAAAACAGAGGTTTTGAGGGAATTTATAACGATCTAATAATCTGCTAGAGTAACACAATTATTAAGTGTTGGACCATCAGGATTTGAACTCAGACTTCTGAGGTCAGAGCACAAGCTCTTTTTCATCCCCTCTCCTGCCCCCCCTAAGCACTATACAAACATTAACTTGTTGAACCTGCACAGTGACCCAGAGAAACAGGCATCCTTATCCTCATTTTCAGGTGAGAACATCTGGAGTGTAATATGGTGACCTAGGATATGAGGAAGTACTCAGGCAGAGCATGCTTGGGAAACATTCAGGGGTAACGTGTGATTTCCTGAAGATTCTCATTCCTACTATCCTCTTAGAAATTAGGGCTCCAAGTCTCAAATTCTTTGTGGTTAAAATGTAGAGTTAGGGGTGAGAAGTAGAAGGAAATGAGGTTGGTGGTAGGCAGAATAATTGTCCCCTAAAAGCATCCATGTCTTAATCCCTGGAACCTGTGACTATGTTGGGTAACATGACAAAGGAGTTGTAGATTGCTAATTAGTTGACCTTGAGATGAAATTAAATCACAGGGGTCTTTGTAAGTAGGGGAGGGAGACAGAAAGGAAAGAACAGAGGGAAGACAGTGTAAGAGGGAATTCAGCATTCTAGGGAATGGGAGCCACATGTTTGAGGGCTTGCATCTGGGAAGAGCACAGTACATTCAAGGAACTCAAAGAAGACCTATAAGGCTGGAAATTGGTGCATGAGGGGAAGCATAGCAAAATATGGCGGGGCTTGATTGTGGGGGCTTTGTAGGTCCCTTGAAGGACCTTGGACCTAACCCTGAACAATATGGATGACCACTGAGGGGGAAAAGAGTGGCATGATCTGCTTTGCACTTTATGAAGATTAGGCTGGCTGTAGTATGGAGAATGTTCTAGAAGAACACCAGAAAAGAAATAAGGACAACAGGGAGGAAGCTTTTGCAGTAGCTAGGCAAGGGATGATGGTGGCTTAGACAAGAGTGAAAGTGCTGGTGATAACTGGGTGGATTTAAAATTATTTTGAAGACAGACTCATTGAGACGTGGCAATAGGTTGAGTATGGGAAGTAAAGGAAGGGGGCAGAAATAATTCCCAGATTTTTGGCAGAAATGACTAAGTGGATGGAGGTATCATTTACTGAAATGACACAGGTTGGAAGAGGAGAGAAATTGTGATGGGGGAGAACTCCAAAAATTTTTTTAAAAAATGTGTTAAATTTAAGAATCTTTTGAGATACGTTTTTAAATATGTCAAGTAAGCAGTTAGGTAGACAAGACTGGTACTCAGATATGAGGCTGAGGTCTGGGCTAAGTATATAAAGTTGTGAAGTTTCATTATATAGAGAGTAAAACCATGGGAAATAAGATGAGGGCCTAAGACTGAGTCTAGAGAAACTCCAGCATTTAAAGTTTAGCATTACATACACAATATCTCAGCAAATATTCGATTTGATCACCAATATTTCCTGTCCCCCTTGCAGTTACATAGGCCCATCTGACTGATCCTAGTCAAAGAATTATGTGTGGAAATGACAGTGAAAAGTCCATAAGTGATTTTATAGTCTCTTTCCTGTAGCTATTCGTTGTTGGATCCTCTATTGCTGAGTGACTGTGTGGAGCAGATTTCTTGAAGGTATGTCCTGGACATATAGCATGACTTAGAAATAGACTTTTGTTGTATTATGCTATTGAGATCTTGAGATTATTTGTTATTGCGTTCTGTTCTATTCTATTCACTAATACAGGTAAAGAGACAGCGTAGCATAGTATAGTTTTTGAAAGCATAGACTCAGGACCCAAAGTATCTGTACAGATCTTACCTTTTGCAGTTACTAAGTAAGTTGGGCAAATTTTTCTATGTGTCTTAGTTTTCTCATTTAACAAAATGGGGAAAATAATACTTATGTCATAGGATAGTTTTGAGGATTAAAGCAACTATAAACATAAAGTGCTTAAGACTGTATAAATAATAGTCGGTCAGTACCATTTGCTCAAGAAAGAGGAGGCTGAAAAAAACACAGCAAGAGAGTAAGGAAATCAGGAGAAAGTGAATCATAGGAACAGAAGGAAGACAGTGCTTCTTAAGGAAGGGACAGGTTGACTGGTCAAATACTACTCAAGAGTCAGCGAGGATGAAGACACCAGCACATGCCCATGTGGTTCAGTAACTGGGAGTCACTCGTGGTCTTAGCAAAAGCAGTTTCAGTGGTGTGGGGAGGGGGGCAGGGTGGCATGGGGGGTCAGCTGTAGAAGAAATAGTGATGTGGGTTGAAGTCAGAGATGGAGAAAAACATCTGTATACAAACCTTTTGGGCAGCTTGGTTGGGAAGGGAGTAAATACAGAGATAGGCTGCTGTGAGAGGTGGGTGCGGGGTCAAGGAAGGGTTTGATTTTAAGATGGAAGATTCCAGGGCATACCTACATGGTGAAAGAAAAGGTTAAGTAGAGAGGGGAGGTTGAAATTGGAGAGTGGGAGGGCATAATCAAAGCAACAGTGCCCTGAAGTGTTTTGAGTGAGATCTAGAACACAAGTAGAGGAACCAGCCTCTACCTCCACTGGTTTGGGAGACAAGGAAGGTGGGAGGATGAGTTCAGGTGCAGAGAAGGTGGTGGGTTTGGAGGCAGGAATATGAGAAAGGGCTCTTCTATAAAGACTAGCATTGAAGTGAATGGGAAAGCCTTGCTCCTACAGTGGGTAAATGGTGGGTGCTAGACTTCCAGTGAGAAGTAGGAGGGTGGTCCTCAGGAGGGGGGCTGAACAGGAGCTCTGCTGCCCACGCGGACGCCCAATTGGAGGTGCCTGTCCCAGGTCTGAATCTGAACCTTATTCATGAACTCAATCCAGCATCCTCTCATCTCTAGAAGATCTAGGACATGGTTCTCTAGCAGGACAGAGTTTGGCCCAGGCCTCTTCGGTAGTGTTAGTCCTCAGTTTACATTATCTTTTTTTTTTTTTTTTGAGTTGGAGTCTCACTCTGTCGCCCAGACTGGAGTGCAGTGGCCGCTCTCGGCCACTGCAGCCTCGACCTGCTAGGCTCCAGCGATCCTTCTGCCTCAGCCTTCCGAGTAGCCGGAATTACAGGCATGCGCTATCAGGCCCGGCTGATTTTTTGATTTATTGTAGAGATGAGGTCTCGCCAAGTTGCCCAGGCGGGTCTTGAACCCGCGGGCTCAGGCAATCCACTCACCTCAGCCTCCCAAAGCTCGGAATTACAGGCTGAGCCACTGAGCCCGGCTTCAGTTTAAATTTTCAAACAGCTTTCCCACCTCTGCTCCACAGAAGCTCTCCTTTCCAGCCAAACTATTCTGTTCAATGTCTCTTGAGCTTTGACTGGGTCTTTCTGACCACACCCCCTGCCTCGGGGATTTACCGACCTGCAATGTCTCCTGCACCTGTCTCCTTTCCATTGAATCCAAGTCATCCTGCTAAGCTAAACTGATTTTGGAGTGACTCCATCCTGTTATCCCACAGTGCCCTCTCCCTCCTCTACTCCTACAGCACTCAGTGTGTACCTCCTTCTGTTGGGAATAACACGTTCATGTCATTACATCCAGGGCTGCTGTGCTGTGCTCCAGGTGAATGTACTCCCCGGAGTTCACACCTGAGTAGCTACATGGTGTGCTCTGGATGGCATCTCCTCTAGAAAAGTATGCAGTTTTCAAGTGAGGGCAGGGATTTTGATGTACACATCTTTAATGCCTCATCTGTGACTGGTGCCCACTAAATATTGGTTGATAGATGTGCTATTGGCAGTAAGTGTGAGAACAATTTAAAGAAGAGGATGCCATGGCTCTATCTGGGTATAATTTTCCTTATGCACTGAGTCTAGATTGTAAGATCTTCAAAGTTGAGAGAGAAGGAATTCCATTTCTACCTCACCCTACCCTCCATGGCAGAGGAGTGGGCCAGAAAATGATTCCTGCTGATAGGATCCATGGTGACCTTGGGCAGAAAGGCCTTGGAGGATGCGAGATGTTAGTGCAAATAAAATATGTTGGTCAGGGCTTGCTAATTGCAGCAAAGAATGATGGGATTGCTGGGCTTGGGCAGGAGGTTTGAGGCAGGAGAAGAAATGTGTTTGGACAGAGTTGGGGCAAGATGTGCATCTCCTTGGCAGTCAGACTGAAATCTCCACCTCTCTGCTGGTTTTCCTTCCTGGAGGCTCCTGGGAGCACTGTGTAGGCGTGCAGTTTAAGACCCCGCAACATGTTGGGTTTATCTGGCTTTGAATGCAGTGCCCTGGAGGTGGGTAGTAGGCGTGCCCATCTGGAGCTTATGTGGGACCTGGAGTCACCTCCAGTTGATGAGTGAAGGCAAGTGGGGGTGGGGGGTGGGGAGGGGAGGTGCCCAGCTGTTCTACAGTTCAGTCCTCACCTTCAGGGACCTTCAAGGTCACCCAGTGCAAGCAGCTGCTTAGGAGACCGGCCATTGCTAGGGATGAACCAGGTCAGGCAAGACTGTGAATACCAATGAAGAGACATGGCGTTCATCATTCCACTCCATTGCCTCCATTTTGCTCATGTTGCCTCTCTCCCCCTTCTTCATTCTCCAGAGCCATTGTTCTCCAGAGGTGGAATCCTATTAAAAGAGAATAGGCATTGTTCTAGCAAGGGAAGGAGTCTCCAGTGGTGAGGAGAAAGAAGACAGCACATGATAGATGCTCAGTGACTGCTGAATGAATTGAAGAAGGCGTGAGGTACCAGCACCAACTGCAGAGTGGGCTGGTGACTTCTTCACCACATGGGCCGTTCCCTGGAAGGAGTTCCTCAAGAAAGAAGCAAAAGGAATTGCTGAGTGAGAGTTGAAAAAACACCATCAGTTCTTTCTAATAAAGAATTTTTTGGCTGGGTGTGGTGGCTCATGCCTGTAATCCCAGCTTCTTGGGAGGCTGAGACAGGTGGATTGCTTGAACCAAGGAGTTCAAGACCAGCCTAGGCAATATAGCGAGACCTTACCACTACAAAAAACCCAAAAACAAACAAACAAAAAAAAGCCAGTAGGGCATGGTGGCACATGTCTGTAGTCCCAGCTACTCAGGATGCTGACATGGAAGGATCACCTGAGTCCAAAGAAGTTGAGGCTGCCATAAGCCACCATCATTGTGATTGTGCCAATGAACTCTAGTCTGGGAGAGAGAGTGAGACCCTGACTCAAAAAAAAAAAAAAAGATATTTTCCCAACCGAGACCCCACTTAGAGTGAGAAGGGCCCACTCTATGAGGTGTCCATGCCTGGCCCATTCCCTCGCTGATGGCTTCATAGCCTACCTCCCCCATGGCTCCCTCTTGCCCTGCATGGCCTTTGCTCCCCTCCGTGTCCCAGTAGGTCAGCGGCTGTCTCTTACATTTTTGTCTGTTTCAATGAGCGAGTCTCTGACAAGCAGGCAGTAGTGGCTCAGCAGGGTCGTTCCCGTCCCAGGAAGATTTCTGTATCCACTGTGAGGCTGCCTGTGTCCTCCCTGGAGGGCCCTGAGTGTACAATTCGGAGTCTGGGTCTGGAGACAGTGTGATAGCACCACAACATGTGGCTGACATGGAACCTGCTCAGATTTGGGATGAGGAAAAAAGCACTTTTAAAATCGCAGGTGGAAATTGCTTAAGTGTCTATCCTCCTTGATCCCTTGCCTACTCGAAAGGAACAGAGAATTCTGAACTCCTCTAAGAAGGTGCCCCTGGCGAACTAGCTCCCAGAATCTGAGACTCAGAGTCCATCTGAAGCTTAGAATTCAATTGCTCCAACAGTGGGGGGCCTTGCAGGTAGGCTGGGGGGATTCTCTGGGCATTCGTAGTCCATGCTTTTCTCTGATTCTCCACTCCTGCCAGTCTGGGGGCCTGAAATGTGCTCTGACAATGGGCATTCTTTGTATTTTGACTGGAGAGGGTGATTTGTGGACACCCTGACTTCACCCCTTTCACTGGCAGCCCAAGGAATGAAGCAGACATCACAGGGGACACGAGGGAGGGGAGACGCATGTGCAGAAGTGAGGCCAAGAGTCCCTGTTTTCTCCATTCCTTCCACAAATGCCCTCATTCATTATGGAAAAGGGTCAACTGATATTGAGTCATAACTTGCAAAGGGGGAAAGAGCCCGATCGATACCTCTCTGGAGCACCTGGGGGTTGGGTGGGAGGAGGCAGAGATGGAGAAGGGGAGAGTGTTTAGAAAATGATCTGGTTTAGGAAGTGGCTCTGGCTCATCTGTGCTTTTGTTAACCATGGAACACGCGCATCTAATCTCAATTAACTTCTGCCACCATCTCCAATGTCGGCTTCTCTCTTCACGCCAGTGACAAGACCTTAGCTGCAGGTGACGAGGCGGGAGAGACCTCACATTACCTGAGTGGAAGAACCAGATGGGTTCGGCCTGCCGGGGCATTGGTGGGTAGAGAAGAGGCAAGAACAGCAGTTGGGTGAGTTCCCCAAGCTCTTGCCCCTGAGTCCAGCTCTTTCAGTGCAAACTTACCTGAGGAACTGGGATGCATCTTTCTGGCCTTTGTCCTTGGGCCTTGTAGAGGGACTCCAGCAACATCCCCGGAAGTGGAACTTCCAGTGGAACAAGCTCTCCATTTATGCACCGGAAAGCTGTAATAGGCCTGAGTCGTGAAGTACTACCTGTGAAGACCAGTGGATAAGCTTGGGTGATGTCCAAGGGCTACTTCCTTGGGCCTCAGTTTCTTCTGCTGATTAAAGGAAAATTTTGATTAGGTGATCTACAACCACTCTGTCCAGGTCGATAGCCATTAGTGACACATGGCTATTTGAATTTAAATTAAAGTTAAGTTTATTTTAAAACTTCAACTTTTCAGTCAGACTAACTACATTTCAAATGCTACTAGTTCCCAGTGTCTACTATGTCAAACAGAGTAGCTAGCTATAGAACATTCTCATCACCAAAAATCAGTTTTATTAGACAGCACCCATCTACAAGTTCAGCTGCAATTCTGCATTGCATTATTCTCTAATTTTCTATTATTAAGTTTTTTTTATGTGTTTTAACTGGAATTCGTTCCTTTGCCCCCTTGGGCTTCCTCCCCCATCAGCTCCCATCATCTGTCACCACATCCGTGGCACACAACACACATAACAAGGCACACACAACACACATGCACACACACATTGTTCTCTTTCATCAGGGCAATGCTGAGAAATCGGATAGCCTGGCTTAAGGACAACAAAAAGCGATAGCTGCATTGCCATCTCGATTGCAGTGTCATTCCCAATAGCCAAGTAACCAGGTGGAAACAACCTGGGTCCATCGATGGATGCACGGCTAAAGAAAATGTGGTGTATATATACATAAAGGAATAATATTTAGCCCTAAAAAAGAAGGAAACCTGGCAACAACATGGATGGATCTGGAGGACATTGTGCTAAGTAAAATAAGCCAGGTACAGAGAGACAGATATGCATGAAGCCACTTATATGTGGGATCTAAAACAGTTGAATTCAAAGAAGAGAGTAGAAGGGTGGCAACTAGGGACAAAGGGCTGAGGATGGAGGGAAAGGAAATGATGTTGGTCAAAGGGGACAAAATTTCTGTTATAAGATAAATAAGGTCTGGAGAGCTCGTGTGCAACTTGACGACTTTAGTTAATAACAATGTGTTATAGACTCAAAATACACATTGCTAAGGGAAAATCTTGAGTGTTCTCATCACACACAGGCACACACACAGGCGTGTACACCAAGGTAAAGTGTATAAGGGGATGGGTATGGTAATTGACTTGGTTGTGGGAATCTCTTCACACTGTATATGTATATCAAGACAACACGTTGTGCACCTTAAATATACACCATCTTTATTCATCAATCACACTTCAACACAGCTGAAAAAAGAACAACTGGGAGTGACAAATCCGGTGCTGCTCCAGGCTTCCCACTCAACGTGACGGACGTTACTTCGTGTGCTAATTCACGGTCCACACATTTCCTGAGTGCCTACGACATGTCAGACATTGTTCCAAGAGGCCGTGGTGTGTGGAGTGTGGCATTTGGAGAAGATCCTTTATTATACATAATTGTTTCGCATTAGAGGAGGCATCGCCACTGCGAGCATCAGTGATTCCCTCAGTGTCCACTTGCTTGCCACGCTGTGCAAGGAAAGCTGGTCAGAAGCAGCCTTGCCTTTCCTGGGGTCTGCATCATACACACAACTCTCTGACTTTCTAAACACTTGACATAAACAGCAGGGCGGCCATGAAGAGTGAATGACTTTATAGTGTGATAAGTACTCTGCATGAGGCATGTCCAGTATGTTATGGGGGGGCAGATGAGAGAAAGTCACATCCTCCCGAGCCTCAGTTTCCCCGTGTGAAATGAAGGGACAGGGCTTGGCCATCTCCAAGTTCTCCTTGCTAAGATTCTCTTATCTGGGAGTCTAGACGTCTCAAGGCTCTTTAGAGGAAACGCCTCACTGTGTGCAAATTTCATTTCCCAGCAGCTCTGCCCTTTCCTTCCTTTAAATCCTGGAGAGGCCTGCCAGGCTCCTTCCTTCCCTGGGTCTCCCACCCTCACTCCCCTCCCTGCTTTCAGGTTGCACAGCCCCAGCCTAGCTCTTGTCATATTTCCTACTGGATCGGGTGTTTAATTAAAATCATAATTAAAATTGATCTCCTCATTAGCATGCACCTGCTCTGCCTCTCACATCCTTGCGTTCCATTACCCACTGAAGATGTCAGGACTGACAGGCGAGAGCCAGACCCCAGGCCAGCCCTGCCGGATGGGGCTGGCCAGCGACAACATCTGGACAGAGAAGACTTTGGTGGAGAAGCTGCCTTTGCAGTGGAGCAACAAACAATTAGAGCCAGGCGGGCTCTCTGGGGAGAGGCCAGGCTGTGTGGTGGCCTGCAGGCCGTTGGCTAAGTCTAGGGGTCCTGCCGGAAGCATGGATCTCACCTCTTCCTCTTCACCCCCAACCCTGTGCACCTATTCTCAGGTGATCTGTGACAAGCCAGCAAACTCCTTGCCCTGGAAAGTCTGGAGATGAGAGAGGAGAGAGTCTCCAATTTCCCTGCAGTGAAACCGGATTGTGGCCTCAAAGAGCCTCCAGCAAGGCTGTGTTTGATGATGTCCTGACTGTCCTTCGGGGGCGCCAGTGAGCAAAGTGGACTGGCGCATGAGCAGAGGAAGCTGACAGGCCCAACTTCCCAGCTTTTTCATGTGAAAAGGAGTGCAGAGGTGTCAGGCCTGAGCGTGCAGGACAGAGGGACAAGCCCTGACAGTTGCTCGCCCCCTGGCCTTTCTCACCATGGGAAGGGGAGAGGGCCCAGGCAAACAATATGGGCATAAACTTGTGTGAATATTTTAAATGAAAACTCCACAAGAAAGAGGGTTTTTAAAAAAAAAAAAAATTTAAAGAGGTGGGATCTTGTTGTGTTTCCTAGGCTGGTCTTAAATTCCTGGACTCAAGTGATCCTCCCACCTCAGTCTCCTGAGTAGCTGGGACTACAGGCACACACCACCATGCCCAGCTAATGTTTTGATTTTTTTAAAAAATAGAGACAAGGTCTTGCTATGATGCCCAGACCAGTCTCAAACTCCTGGGCCCAAGCAGTCCTCCTGCCTTGGCTTCCCAAAGTGCTGGGATTACAGGCATAAGCCACCACACTCAGCCTAGAGTGAAGGATTTGTAAAAAAACATTTTTATCTTTAATTGTGATTAAAAAAAAACTTATCATGAAATTTACCATCATAACCATTCCTATGTATATAGTTCAGTAATGTTAAATATATTCACATTGTTGTGCAACCAATCTCCAGAACTTTTTCATTTTGCAAAGCTGAAACTCTACCCATTAAAGAACTCTTCATTCCCTCCTCCCCAGCCCCAGGTAACCACTGTTCTACTTTCTGTTTCTATTAATTTGTCTATTCTTAGTACCTCATAAAAGTGGAATCATATAGTATTTGTCTTTTGGTGACTGGCTTATTTCACCTAGCATAATGTCCTCAAGTTCAGTAATGTTGTAGCATGTGTCAGAATTCCCTTTTTAAGGCTGCATAATATTCCACTGCATGTATACACAACATTTTCTTTAGACATTCATCCGTTCATGGACCACTGGGTTGCTTCTATCTCTTGGCTATTGTGAATATTGCTACTATGCACATGGGCATGCAGTATCTCTTCAAGATTTTGTATTCAATTTTTTTTTGTATATACACACAGAAGTGGGATTGCTGAAACATATGGCAATCCTATTTTTAATTTTTCAAGAAAATGCCCCATTGGTTCTGACACATCATTTTTCATTCCCACTGGCAGAGCACAAGTGTTCCAATGTTCCAATTTCCCTGCATCCTTGCCATCACTTGCTATTGTTTTTCCCTCTGTGTGTCTCTGTCTCCCTCTCTCTGGGAGAGGTGACGGCTCATTGTGGTTTTGATCTGCATCTCCTTGATAATTAGGGATGTCTAGCATCTTTTCTGCTCACTCCACCATTTTTTTTTTGTAAATCCTGTGCAAGTTTTTAAAGTTAGAAAATTAGGTAAAATTGACCTCACACTAAGGGGGTTTTGACCAAGGGAAACATCCTATGGTGAAGGGGATTTAGATTTTAGGGTTAGATCCCAATTCATGTCCCTCTTCCTGTTACTAGCTATGTGGCCTTGGGCAAATTATCTCTCCGGGTCTCAGTTTGGAGGTGGTCACAAGGAAGAGATGGGGTGGTCACAAGGAAGAGATGCGGTAATAGACCCTATAACGAATGATTCCTTTTCTCACTCATCTTCCTTCTTTCTTTTGTGTGTGTGTGTGATTTTATTTTATTTCTTCCTTGTCTCTTTAAATTTTATAAATGATAAGAGCATCAGAATAGCAGTTCCTTATGCTAAGCAAATGATAGCTACTGAGCACCTTCTCTGTATAAGATACTGTACTCAGGAGTTAGAAGATCTCAGGAGAGAGATACGAGGCCCTCCCCCCAGAAAAACCCTGGAGTTGATTTATTTAAAAATTGTGTGTTTATTCTTACATGCTTAAACTTGCTACCTTCAAAGTACTCTCTGTTTGATGCAATATACTTTTTCCACTGCTCAAAACAGCTTTTCCACTGCTCAAAACAGCTTTTCAACTCATCAATTTTGATGCCTTTTAGTGCTTCTGTCATTTTCTGTTTTACCTCTTCCATCCACATTGGCAAAACATTTTCTTTTGAGGACTTTTTTCATCCAGGGAAACAAAAAAAGAAGTCTCTTGGGGTGAGATCAGTTGAATAGGGAGGGTGAGGGCATGGAGGTCATGGCAGTTTTGGTCGAAAACTCAGCACAGTGTGGGCAGGTGTGCTCGTAATCACCCATCATGAAATGGACAAATGTGTCGAAAGAGTCTCCAAAAAAAAAAAATTCAACGCAACTGAACACAGCCTCTCACAACAGCACAAGCTGGTGCACCGGGTTCCTAGATGCTGATGGGTTCCTAGAACATTTACTTAGTGGGCGAAGCCTGTCCTACAAGGGGCCCGCCTTCGAAAAATGGTTCCAGTTATTTGGGGGTCCTCCTCGTGTGTAAGGCACATGATCTACACCTGGAGCAAGGCTGGGCGTGCCAGGTGAATGCAAGGACTGAGCAAGCATGGGAAACTTGGAGCTGGCCCCCCCAACCCCCCTCGAGCTGGCTTCTCAGGAGGGGTAGGGCTTGGACAGGCCAAGACAGTACCCTGGAGTGGGGAGGGCAGACATGGGATGTTGGGCCCTGGGGTTTAGATTACCTTCAGCCCAGCAGGTGGAGTGAGAGGGTGACTGAGAGGGCTTGAACAGGGCAATGCAAGATGAAAAGCAGGGGATGGGGGCGCTAACTCAGCTACAAAAAGATCCATGGAAATTATCTGAGGACTCAAAGCCTCTTCACTGGGGGAACTTCTTTCTCTGGGCTGCTTAAATTTCTTCTGCTGGAATTGAAGTTTGTTTTCTCTTCTGCAGCCTTTTGGGGAAGGAGAGAAATGCTAATTACCCTCCTCCATTACCCTTCATTGATTTATGGGAGGAGCCCTCTGCCGTCGTCTGGTCTTCCTTCCTTTCCCAGTGTGCTTCCCTCTGGATGTTCTAACAAGGGCTTAACCAGAGTCGAATAAGCACCAGGGCGGCTGAGCTTGGTACCTCTCCAAGTTCCTCCTCCCGCTCCCTCGCCCCTCCCATCTCTTCCTCTGCCCCTCTACCTTGCTAGTGTCTGTCTTTGGGGGCTCAGGGCAGAGGTCACCCTCCTCGGGGAGATGATCCCCCTGTCCTGCCCAGGTGGGCTCACCTCTGCCTCTCCCCGGGAGCAGCCAGCAGGCAGCCAAGGAGCCCTGGGAAGCCAGGTCAAATGCAGCCGATGTTGGAGCAGGAGCCAGGGGGAGGCGGGGTGTCCATCAGGGAGGTGATTAGCTCTGCGGCGCCTCTAATAATAATCTTCGAGACTAACAAACAGTACGGAGGAGGAGGCGAGCGCAGGCCCTGCACTGGCTGTCTCTGTCTTTGTTAAGGTTAGAGGAGGAGGGAGACCTTGTTAATTGCAGACTTACTGTGATTACCTTCTGCTCTCAGCCAGCGAGCCAGGGGAGGTAAAGCCAAGGATTAGTGAGACTTGGAGGGGCTGAGAGCTGATGGGATAGGGTTTCCTCTGGACCCTGGGGACCCAACTTGTGAGAAAACCCTGGAATTCAAAAACTCAGTTCACCCATCGATCAGTATTGACTGGCCGCTATGTGTTCTATAGAACATTTGAAGCAGTCATGCATTTCATTTTTGAAAGATATGAGATGAGCCAGCAAAGGTGAATCTCCATCCATCCCATCCCAGAGCCCCCCAAAACACACACCGCTTCCCCTCCTACACACTCGCACGTTCCGAGCCCTCCTGTGTTAGACATTCTATAAATATCCATTGTATTGAATTAAAATGGAACTGGACCTCGAGAGAAGGGGAGTGGCTGTTCTCTCTGGTATCCCTAGCTCCTTTGCAGCTCGATCCAGGTCCCGTAGCTGCTTGGAAAGGAGGAAGACACAGAGGTGAGGTTGGGAGGACCTAAGCTCAGCCAGGGAGCAGGTGAGGCCACTGGGAGCCAGCTGGCCTGCCATGTGGGGGTGGGAGTGGGGGGGGGCAGCAGTAAAGGCAAAATCAAGGTCAGGCTGGAAGGTGGGGGCTGGGAGAACTTGGACAGGACACCAAACCCAGTCTTAAAGCAAATGCAGAGCCCTTGGCATATGACCAGAGGAAGAACCCTGGCTACCACCACGCAGAACACACCCTGGCCACACCCTGTGGAGAGAACCCCAAAGACTGAGTAGGGAGATGAGGTGTGCTCATCTGTGGTTGCTGAATGTTAACACAGGCAAATCTTAAAAATGCAGTTCTTGGCCAGCTACAGTGGCTTATGCCTACAATTCCAGCACTTTGGGAGGCCGAGACAGGAGGATTACTTGAGCCCAGGAGTTCTAGAGGAGCCTAGGCAATATAGTGAGGTCTTGTCTCTAAGTAAAAAATTAAGAAATTAAAAAAAAAATGAACTGGGCATAGTAGTGTGCACCTATAGTCTCAGCTATTTGGGAGGGTCACCTGAGCCCAGGAGGTCAAGGCTATGGTGAACCATGATTGTGCCACTGTACTCCAGCCTGGGTGACAGAGTGAAGCCACAACTCAAAAAAAAGAAAAAAAATGCAGTGATCTGAGTCTAGCCTCTGATAGAAAATGAGCACATTTTTACCTCCAAAGATTACAACTTAAAGACTTCAAGGAAGCTTCTAGAAATAAGAAGCCTTGTTGAGGTTGCTAGAAAGAAGGAGATTAAAATTTCCTCCCTAACTGGGCTCGGTGGCTCAGCCTGTAATCCTGCGCTTTGGGAGGCTAAGGTGAGTGGATTGACTGAGCCCGCGGGTTCAAGACCCGCCTGGGCAACTTGGTGAGACCTCATCTCTACAATACATCAAAAAAAAAAAAATTATCAGGGCGTGGTATCACGCACCTGTAGTTCCAGCTACTTGGAAGGCTGAGGCGGAAGGATCGCCGGAGCCCAGTAGGTAGAGGCTGCGGTGGCCGGGAGCGTGCCACTGCACTCCAGCCTGGGCGACAGAGTGAGATTCCAACTCAAAAATAAAATAAAATAAAATAAAATAAAATTTCCTCCCTACTTGGTGGAAATTTGTCTTGTGCAGAGATCTCTCAACTAGCCATGTGCAGTCTGTCCCTTACATTTGGGCAGTGCCCGGGGACAGCAGCCCTGACCAGTTAGCCAGGGACCACACATGGGGCTCTGACCTGCCCCATCTTCTGCACCTGCTTAGAGTTTTCCTAAATCCGCTCTCTCTCTCTCTCTCTACCTCTCCTTTCACTTCTGCAAACCCCATTGCTGCCTGCAGTGGCCTGAAACCCCACCCGTTCCCTAGGCTCCCAAACCTGACACCCCCTAAGATCTGATCTATGGCAGCAGGACTGGTAGTGGTTCCATGAAATAATAATGATAATAATAATGAATAAATGAATTACCATTTATTACGTTTCTTAATATGTGCCAGGGCCCTGAGCTAAGTACTTTATAATGCAGTATTCCTTGTAATCCTTTTAACAATCTCATGAAAGATCATTTAATCATTTTGTAAGATCTGATTTATAAATGAGGAAACTGAGGCTCAGAGAGATTGCACAACTTGCCCAAGGTCACTCAGACACCAAGTTGGCTGGGATTCAGACTCAGAAGTGTATGCTATTTCTCCTACAGAGAGAACTGGGGAGCAGGGACAGTCACATTCCTGGGCTGGTCCTTTCTTCTGCTGGTCACAAGGGCTCAGCCTGTACCCATCAGCCCTCTTGCCTCCTCCTCCTGGCCCTGCCTTGAGCCTGAGAAGGCCAGAAGCCTTGTTTTTTCACCTCAGTGGATACCCAAGACCCACCATTAGCATTTGTATGCATTTTTTGTCTGTTTCTTTTTTTGGTAGTTTCATTATGAAACTAATGAAAAGAGACGTTAGAGGAAGTCACTTTAATATCTTATTTGTTTACCCATATTGTCGGGGGAAAAAAGTTAGATAACCTCAGAAGGTATTTTCAAGGCTGGCAGACTCTGGCCAGTCTTCCTTTTTAAAATTAACCCCCAAAACGAGAATCCCCAGGCAAAAGACATTTCCCCAGGCAGGTCAGTCAACAGGAAGACCCTCTCTCAGGGTGTCATGCCCCTTCTCCTGAGACCTGTGTCGCTTTGCTTTTCTCTTCCTTCCCAGCCTCTAGCCCTGCCCCAAAGCCCATGAGTCACACTGGGTTCCAGGCTGGTGAGGGTGTGGAGAAGCCACTAGTTCTGGTCATCCGCTGGGCAGGGACACTTTCCCACAGCACCTTTCTCACCTGTGTGAGTTGGCTTTTTGCAATGATACTTTGAAATCCAATCTTATGAGTTCTTGAACACTTGGTGCTATTCTGAGTGCCTTCTTGCACTGATTTGCTTAACGTCCACACCAACCTCGCAGGGTGTGTATCATCCCCATTTTACTGATGAGAAATTGGAGACACAGCAAGATGAAATAACTTGCCCAGGGTCACAACTTGCAAGCGTAGGGAACAGGACATGAGTCTCAGCAACATTGCGTGCACAGTTTACGCTCTCACCTGCTAGCATGGGATGCTGGGGACATTCAGAAGTAATTTTTTTCTTTTCTTTTCTTTTCTTTTGGAAAGCTGGCCTAGGAAACTTTCTACTGTGAATAACACAGCTCTACATGCCAAGTTCCAAACAGCTGACGTATTAATGAGCATAGCTGTGGCCTGCCTGCTCTTTTGTGTCCCCCTCAGAACATGAACAAAAGACATGCTCCATGGGTGTGGGGTGGGTGGTTGATTGACTGAATTTTTTTACCCGCAGGAAGCGCCACTGGCTTCCACAGCTGCTGAGGTTGGAGAGCAAGGAAGGAGGGATGGAGGCATGGTGGTCTGTGTGAGTGAGTCCCCCCCACGGGCAGCTCTGTTCTGGGGCACATGCCGGGCCTCTTCCTCAGCAGATTTTTGAGCAGGCGCTGCGGATTCCTGTGAAGGTGGTGAAGCAGATGTGCACTCTCCTGCCTGCCAACCTAGCAGACCCTTTGTTCCTCTCCTTCAGCCTGGGGTCTGGGCAGTCCCTGGGCACACATCAGCAGGATGAGCTGATGGGCCTGTGCTTACTGGAAGGGGATCCTTAGGGCTACCTAGTTGCTATACTCGCTCTTTTAAGGCCTGCCGTGGGTGGGAGCTCATAGATCTCATGGGACTAGGGACAGAAGGAGCAAACCAGAGAAGGCTTGACTTCTGTGCCCAACCCTAGAAGGGAGGGCCAGCTGGGTAGAGAGACGTGCAGGTTCTGGCAGGCGTTTGATACCTGCCTCATACTCAAGGTGCCTGTGCCCACTACTACCTGTCCAGGTGCTCAGCCCATTAGATGTCTACTGGGGGGAGATCTGAAAGGTGAGGCGGGGGTGGGGGGGTGGGGGGGTGGAAAACCGGGAGGAGCGGGAAGAAGATGTCATGTATGTCAT
>CAUYQG010272325.1:0-35335 GCA_963574415.1 Tarsius wallacei | reverse complement strand
ATTAATAACATTCTTTAGAAAAACTTCAAACTCAAATCACTCTATGAAGAAGATATCTGCAAACGTATGTGTATTGCAGCATTGTTCACAATAATAAGAACGTGAAACCAACCATGCTGCCCATTGAAAGAGGACTGGATTAAAAAAAAGTGGTACATATACACAATGGACTATTACACAGCCATAGAAAGACAAAATCATGAACTTCACAGGAACCTGGATGGACTCAGAGTCTATAATACTGAATGATCCATCACAGAAACAAATAACTTAGTATCACACATTCTCACTCATTAGGGGACCTTGAACAATTATCCTAATACTATAAGAAAAGGATTGGCAGTAGTGGGAAACTGCAGGGGGGAGGGGGCAGGGAGGAAGATGGGATTGGCAGTAGTGGGAATCTGCCAGGAAATGGGGGAGCACACCTCGTCAACAAGGGTACCAACATAATGAACATTTGTATACTTAATCCTGAATTGTACCCCACATCTTTAAAATAAAAAAATTAAAAGTAAAAAAAAAAAAATCCAGGTTAAAAAAAAATAAATTAATTCAATGATGTAAAAAAAAAGAGGTAACTTTTTCTTATTTATCTATTAGCTAATATTATCATGATACCAAAACTGGAAAAAAAAATCACAAGCGAAGAAGACTGTGGGCCATTATTCCATGCAAATATAGACACATAAATCATTAGCAATACTAGCAAACTGAATCCAGAAACATGTAAAAATGTTTACAAACAATAATTAAGTAGAATTTTTCTCATAAAATGCAATGTGGTCTTAATATCAGAAGCTCAATCATGTTATTATGCAATATTACTTCAACATAGAGAGAAATAATTGTTTTAACAGGAACAGAAAAACACTTGTTTTTTGGAATAAAATTGATTGTAGAATACTTGTGCTTTGAATTTCACTCAATACAATTCATCTCAGAATCACACATATTGCAATATATATACTAAAAGTGAGTGATGCATTGCAGACGGTGTCCTCCATTACTTTGGTATTATTTATTCTTCAGATATTCATTAAAATCATGTTTAATATTATGCAGCCACAAAGAAGGACAAACATATGGACTTCACAGCAACTTGGATGGATTTAGAGTCTATCATATTCAGTGATCTATCACAGAAACAGAAAACTGAGTACCACATGTCCTCACTCATAAATGGACTTTGAACAATTATTATAATACTATAAGAAAGGGATTGGCAGTAGTGGGAAACTGCTAGGGTAGGGGGCGCATACCTCATCAACAAGGGTACCTGCATAATGAACATTTGCATACCTAACTATGAATTGTACCCCACATCTTTAAAATAAAATTAAAATTAAACCCATATTTAGTGCCAAGAATTGTTATGGACATTGGAGATATGAAGATGAGAAAGCCAAAAAAAAGTCTACATATACATAAAATAGACAGTAGTGCATAGAATAGGAACAAAGCATTATGACAGCCTTCAGAGACAGCATCAAATCCAAGCTGATGTGTGAGATGAAACCTCAGCTCATTTATAGGGAAGAATTAGTAGTTAATCAAGCAAAGAGGGTAGTCAGGGCTAGGATTTAGCATTCCAAGAAAAAAAGAGAGAATATTATAAGTACAGGAAGGAGAAAGAAACAGCATGGCAGACTGGACACTATAAATGGGTTGACATTATTTGACAATAAAATTTATGGAAAAGAACCTAAACTAAATGGAACTCAGAGGCAAATGGAAACAAGATAGTGGAATGTCTACTTTAAATCTGATTCAAAATTTATTTTATAGAGAAATGGGGTGCGCTAATCTGGCAGGAACAGCTTTTGGGAAAGTAGAAATAACAAAGATTAAAAGACATTCTTGTCAAGCAAATAGCTTGATTAAAGACCTAAATGTAGGAAAGAATGGAATATACATAAAGTAGAAAAGAAAGAATTTAAGCAGAAGGAGAAGCGTGGACAACAACAACGGAACCACAGGATCATTTCAAGTTTTGGGAGGTGTTTTGCCCCAGAATAAAAGGTTTGCCCCTTATTACAAAGGCACATGAATCACTGAAGTTATCTCCATGTGGCAGTCATGAGTTCAGAAAGGTGCTTCAGGAAAATGAGTCTAGTGACTTCTTGGATAGAGTGACTGGATTGAAGTAGAATGGAAGAGAAAAGATAGAAAGAGGGGGAACCAATAGGACAGATAAGATAATTTCTCTTTTCTAGACTTTGTAGTGATGAGATTTGCCTCAAGATTGACAAAAACAATGGAGAGACGACGATATTCTAGGGCTAGAGAGATTTTCATAAATGTAATTGGAAACATGATCTGGCAAGATGTAGAAGGCTGGATCCAGCAGAAATGAGTCAGTACAGGAAAGCATTGATGAAAAATCAGAAAAGGTCTACCCAAAACAGAGATACTTCTCTGAATACAAGAACCTCAAATCCTACATTTCCTAGACTTGTCCCTACATATAATTAGAATAAGGGAATGGGCATTAAAGTCAGGTAATGTGCTACTGGCTATATGTATATATCTTATGTAATCCTCTCAAAAGTTCTGTATAGTAGTTAACTAATACCCTCACTTTCCAGTCAACGCCTCTGAGAATTCAAAAAGGAACAAGTTACTAACTTGTCCAAAGCTAATAAATAGTAAAGCCCAAACCCAAACCCATATATTTCAGATTTCAAAGTCTACTTCTCCCTACACCGTAGCTTCTGCTGTATTTTGATACCTTCCATAACTTAACCCTGTCAGAAATAGAAAGAGGAACTCTTTGTCAAGCCCTGTGTTCACTTTGACTTAGAATCTACAGGCTCACAACAGTGCTCCTCATTCAGCATGCGCATAATCACTTTCCTCATTGCTCACAAACCTCTTCAACTGAGATCCTTTATTCTTTTAGGGACACTACACTCCTTAGTCTCACCCACTTATTTTTCAACCCTCCACAATTTTTTCTGTTTGGCACTCATGCTTCCAATGAACTCTGTTGCTAAGTTCACTTTTGTACTCCTGTATGCAGAGGAATGAACATCTACAGAAAGCTGGAGCTCTAAATTTCTCTTCAATGCTGGGCATTGCCCAGAGAAATTCCCATAGGAATGCAAGATACGTCTCATCCGACTTACCCCCTAAGAGTGTATCTTCATCTAACCCGGTGACCCACTCTCTAGAGTTTAGCGCTGTCTTTAAAGTCCTCCTACCTGCTGGATGACACTGGAGACACTGCTGCCGTGATATTTAATTGGGTGCACTGGTCTGTCGATAAAGGCAAGGGCCATGTCTTAGAGTCTGGTGCAGGGTAAACAAAGGCCCCAATGGCCACCCAAAATGACAAGGTGATTCCAGTAAGAAGACCTCCTAGTGCCCCCTTGATGAAGGAAAAAAAAAGTTAATGAGTGATTTGGCAAAGCTATCTGTTGAAAGAATAATGAGATGAGCAGTTCTGTGACTCAGAGATTCTGGTTGTCCACCCCAACTCTTGGCCACATGTGTTGGAAACAGCCCACTGAAACTGTTTTCATTTCAACTCCCACAGTGCTATTTAATTTAGGAATAACTTGTTTCTTAAATAAAGAGACTGGATAACTTTACAGTGATCATTATATTTAGATTTCTAGCAAGAATTTTTTTCTCCTTTCAATTTCTTCCTCTTACTGCATAAAAAGCTGCTGAAATCTCAATTCTCAGTAAAAGACTTTCAGAAGTTAAGGAAAACTTCAAATAATAGAGACAATGTGGTAATTTTTTATTGACCGCTGTTATACAGAAACTCTTATTCCCATTTCTCTATCCAAATGATTTTGTCAATCTCCTGGCTCTCAAGTTTTGGAGAATTTTCTTTGCTTGTTTGAGTTTAAATACTGGCAAGTGGCACTTAAGGGTTATATTTCTTAATAAACAGTTAATGAAAGATCAATGAATCATTTATTTTGTAAAGGAAATAGAACAATATAGCAGAGACCAGGACCATCAGAAAATAGCATGATGCTTCAGGTCTCCACTAGATAGCTGAGCCTTCTCTGTGAGAGGAAACCACTTGTTGGCTTCTTTCCCTATGTAGAAAAAAAAAATCTTGATAAGAGCACCAGAATGCTCTCTCCATTGTTTGGGGAAACTAAATCAATGTGTGTGATTTCAATGCTTGTGCCTTAGTCCAAACCAGTGGTCTGTAAACTTCTACTAGAACTGCCAGATAATAGATATTTCAGGCTTTGTGCGCTACACAGTGCCTGTCACAGCTACTCAACTCTGCTTTTGTAGCATAAAAGCAACCATAGATAATATCTAAACAAAAGAGGCTAGCTGTGTTCCAGTAAAATTTGAAATAGTACTGATGTACCATAAACTATTCTTTTTTATTTGTTCCCACCACTTAAAAAATGTCAAAACTATTTTCAGCTTTCAAGTCCTACCAAATTAGGCGGCTAGCTAGATTTGGCTTGAGGCATATAGTTTGCTGACTCCTGCAACGGAAGAGCAATGGATTTCAACTAGAGCATTAACTCTGACTGATCCTAGTAGCTGCCTGGAGAGTCATGTTGTGACAAGTTCTAAGGTCATGTTTTATGGGAAAGCCATGACTGACTAGTAGGATCAGTCATGACCAAGGCGACAGGTGACACAAGTGTATAATATTTACTATCCTCTATCGAGAATAAAGTGGTTTTCCTCACTAAATAGAAGGAAGGTACTAACTTAGATAACAAATTCATGTCTACACAGTGCATTAAAATTTTGTGTAGCTAGCTCATAGTTTTTTTTGTGGCTAAGATGTCTTTCCTCATATGATCTCACCAAGCACATAAATATTCTTGTCAACCTCAATGTCAGAAAAGTGATCAAGTTGACAAAGAAAGTGCTGCAAATACCCAATGCTTACTACCTATCACTCTCTTGACCTAGCCCCAAAAGATGTATCTAGAAGAGAAGTCTGTTAGGGTCAGGTGGCCACAGAGACTTAATCAGGTTTACCATCTGACTCAGAATTTATGGAGTACCCTATCCCATGTACATAAATAGGCGCAAAGTCATGTTTCGTGGTGTTCAAAGACTTTCAAAAATATATGCATGTAAGTATATATTATTTTTCTAAATAAATGTGCATTTTTATTTCTACTTACTACACAGTCATCCAAACAATGTGTACTTGAAGACATACTATCAGCCTGCCAGATCAGCAAAACAAAGAAGACCCAGCTGACAAAATATCTCAGGCTTGTTCTTCCTTCTCACCATAAATTAATTAATAAAGCTAGTCATAATTTTTGATAACTATATATATAAAATGACATTTAGATTTTTAAAATTTGGATTTTCAAAAATTGTGTTTGAACTAAATTATTTATGAAATCAGTATCTATTTTAGCCTTCACTTTCTAAGAACTTAATTTAGCGAAGACTTAATTTAAACCTTGTGTTAACACATGAATACCTCTTCTCACCTTTGCTTTTTGTTTCTAAAAAGACTTTGCTGAAATCAGAGACAGGATGGTTCAGGTTCTGTTTAATTCTGCTGTGGATTATTTTTCTGGCAAAGACAAGTAGCCTTTCAAACAGCGGTGAGATGAGAGAGAAGCGGCTGGGGTGGAGTCTTCGCTGGGAATCGTGAAGAGGGGTGTGGGATCCTTACCTTCCAGTTCACAAAGGGGAACAAGATTCCCAGAGAGAATAAACCCAGCATTGGTCCCCCACACATGCCATGGATGCTGAGGGCAGCCTGTGGGACAAAACAGAACAGTTGAAACCCTCACTTCATTTCATCTGTAGCCCACCTGGCACCATCCTTCTCTTGACTCTAGGACGAAATTGGGTCCTAGTTCTGACCTGTGCTTGTATTAATCATGTGTTTTCTGTAAGTCATTTCTCAATTCTGGGCTCAGTGACAAGCATTGTGTGTATACACACACATATAGAGATAGATACATATTTGCACGTGCATGAATGTGTGTGTGTGTGTTTGTGTGTGTGTGTGTGTGTGTGTGTGTGTGTAGTGAAGACACAGGTAACTTGAATTTGGTTGAAAGCGCAAACTGGAACATATTGATTTGTTTGTATTTTGCACCTTGCCAAAAGGCTTTTTTAAACAATGAACCAAACAAATACATCTATAACATGTTTCATACCTTACACAGCTGATCAGCTGTTCAAATTGAGTCTGAACAATTTTATCCCTTTTATAATAATAATTGTCTATTACCTAACCTTTGCTGTCCCACCCCGAACATCTCCAAGATAAAGAAGCATTAGGTTGGGGCATTGTGGAGAGGCCATCAGACATCCCATGTCCTATACATATGGCTCTCTCCCTCTCTCTCTCTCTCTCTCTCTCTCTCTCTCTCTCTCTCGGAATTTGAGGTATCTTGACAGATGCATTTCCATTTATCTCGGAATCTAGGTTATCAAGTGAGTGAGTTGGCAAGGGACTTTCATTATGCTAATTTTCTGTCAACATAAAGTCATGTGGCATGGCCTTCTAGCAGTCGTGAAAGTATACTTGTACACGTGCACTGAAATGCATGCAAGAAATGTGTTGTGCGATCATGTGTCCACACACATACCTGTATGTACTGCATATGTGCATACACACACACACACACACACACACACACATGCACAACTACTTTCAATGTCACACTATTTCCATCAATGCAAATATAAGGCTTTTAGATCAAGGATGCTCTAAGATTACGATGCTCTAAAGATCATATTAACCTCATGCTTTCTGGGCACCACCTATGTGCCAGATGGTAAAGCAGAACTAACCAGGCTCTCCCAGCAAATAACCTTATTTAATCCTCACAGTGACTCAGTTTAGTAGGTAATACCAACTGAATTTCATAGATAAGAAAATTGGTACAGACAAAAAACATTAAAGGTCTGTATATATTTAGAAAGTAGAAGAGGTAAATTCAGGCTTTCTGACTTTAAAACCTATATTTTCTCTCCTAAAAGTAGTCTTAAAAAAAAAAAAGTCAAGAGCCCAAACCATTTTAATGTCCTTCTTCTTTTGTTTAAGGAGAAAAAAATTGTAAAAGTCTATCATTAATAGTTGGAATGTTTAGATTCTAATGATAGCCCCACCCTAGATAACTAGAATTTGGTGAACTTCCTGTTATTAATTCACATTCATTCAACTTTAGACTCTTCCTTCTCTACAAAAAAATACACTTACAGGACTAAGGGGCCTTAAAATTACCTCCGGCTGTAATGAGTTCTTTTATCCAGAAAGAACTGCAATGCATTTTTATGAATGGTTTTCCAGGTTAATTCTAGAAAAGTCAGTGCCTTAAATTTATCTTGAACAAGATGGAGACAGATGAGATTAAAGTCTTCCTTTTTGCACAGCATAGATACTTAATATTCTTGGCATTTCCTCTGGTAATTGATAGCATTAATTCATTGTTGTTAGATTTGCTGAATTTTGAGGCTAATTTGGTAATGATTATATACCAGCAAATCAATAAGTTAGTAAAGATGATTTTATTTTCCCTTGTGAGAAAAAAACATTGACAATCTCCTACAAGGTCATGAGTCAATATGCCTCAGAAAATAAAGACCTTCCCATTATCGAAAAAAAAAGGTGGAAAAATCCAAGAATTTCTAGATTCAAAACCAAATATATTTATGTAGCATACAAAATCAAATTAATTTTAATTTTTAACTTTTTATTTGTTGACATTAGGCATTTTCAACTGAGAGAAGACTTAAGGCTCGTCTAATTCAGCCTCCTCTTCAATGCCCGAATCCCATCTAACACACTCTTGTATGTAGAGGCCTGTAGCTCTGTGCTTTGAGGTCAGGGTTGCCTCTGGGGCTTGGCCAAGATAATTAACCTTCTTCATATGTCAAAAGGAAATCATAATATCTGCTTCCTATTGGGGGAATATTTTTTTTTATAAATATTCGGTGTGGAATCCAAGAGAAAGCTCAGAATAATGTCTGAGCACTGTAAAGTACTTTAAGGCCCCAAAATGTTGACTAATACTATTATTATCTTCTTATTGATATTCCCTATCCTGTTAATGAGCTTTAACTCTTCAGGCATGCCATTTGATTGTTGGACTCTTTGAATATCTAGAAAGATTTTTTTTTTAGTTGAGATAAAAACGTGCCATGAAGTGATGAACAGCTCCTAATAGAACTAGCTGATGGTCATTCAGAGACAGCAGCAAGTGATAGAATGACTTCTCTCAAAGGGAGCTCTGTATATCTCTAGTTAGCAGAGATCTTCTCTACTGTTAACTGACCCAGCCTCTCCCTCCGCTGCAACCTCCCACCCTATTATGGTTCTGGGGTCTCATATTACAAGGGAAACCAATTTATTTCCTGTAGGATTTCCCATGTGCTCACGTATGTTGTGGATTTCTGGGAGCAGAATACAGTGTGTACCATGATCCAAAGATTTTTGGCTTTGGGAATTTTCTTTCTGAAGCACGTCTGAGGATGAGGTTCTCCAGAACATGCTTTCTAAATTCCCCAACTAAAACTCTGAAAGAGCCTTTGTTTAAGGGGATTCAAGCTGCTTGCCCACCCTCAGCACCACTCATAAACACACACCATGGGAATGGGGTGCTTTGGAGAACAGAAGTGATACCTGGCTCTGTCCATCATACCTGTGGGACTTGGGCGCCTCTCTTCTTCCCCTACATAACCCCTGAATGTGAATGTTGTTCCACTAAACTCAGTATAGCAAAGCTGTTTGGAAAATTACATAAGGGAATGAAAGTTTTTTCTATACCCATCAGTCAGATATGTATGAGAAATGAGTGGGTCACCTAAGAGACAAATACCTCTCCTAGGAGATACTAGATCAGATTTTTCCCTTTTTGCCTGCCAGCATCTCCTGAACTGTGTGGCTTAAATATTTTTTTGAATCTGGGTCTCATTCTATCACCCAGGCTGGTGAGCAGTGGCATGCTTACAATTCACCACAGCCTCAACCTCCTGGGCTCATGATCCTTTCGCCTCAGCCTCCTGAGTAGCTAGGACTACAGGCGTACACCACCAAACCTGAATTGTTTTTGTTGTTTTTGTTTTTATTTTGGTGAGATGAGGTCTCACTATGTTCCCCAGGCTGGTCTTGAACTCCTGGACTCAAGCCACCTTCCCACATCAGCATCCCAAAGTGCTGGGATTGAAGGTATGAGACAATCACGCCTGGCCATGGCTCACATTTTACTCAATCAAGCAAGTCGGCCCGGGCAACCCCTTCGAGTCCCCTTCCACTGTAGGAGCTTTTCTGACCTCTCAATAAATCCTGCTTTCAAAAAAAAAAGTGGGCCCGTCACATTTATCTACACTAGGACAGTCAGATGAACACATCACATACAACCTCTTCCTCACTACAATCCCTGTTTTCCATCTGGCTTTAGAGGAGTCTCTGCCTATTCAGAGCTCCTCTTACTTCAATGGCAAAGGAGCTTAAAATGCAAATATCTCTGGAAGAAAACAATTTTGTGGCTCAAATTGTCACCAACTGGACATGACAATCCTTCCTTAAGAGTATATACCCTGAGGTGAGTGGATTGCCTGAGCCCACGGGTTTGAGACCCGCCTGGGCAACTTGGCGAGACTTCATCTCTACAATAAATCAAAAAATCAGCTGGGCATGGTAGCGCGTGCCTGTAATTCCGGCTACTCAGAAGGCTGAGGCAGAAGGATCGCCGGAGCCCAGCTGGTCGAGGCTGCAGTGGCTGGGAGTGACCACTGCACTCC
Source organism: Tarsius wallacei (assembly GCA_963574415.1). NCBI lineage: Eukaryota > Metazoa > Chordata > Mammalia > Primates > Tarsiidae > Tarsius > Tarsius wallacei. The sequence continues at coordinate 25,618 of CAUYQG010272325.1, read as the reverse complement.
AGTCTGGGTGACAGAGACTCCAACTCAAAAAAAAAAAAAAGAGTATATGCCAATTGTAAAAGGGGAGAAAGCAATGGCACAAAGCATCAGAGGCAACTTGGAAATATAGGTCCCATGAATGGGAAAATGAACTTTAAAAATATACCTGAGGTCACTAAAGACAAATCTTACCAACTTGACAGTTTTTCTGTGTCAGTAGACATGTAGAGGCACTGTCAGTAGACATGACAGTGCCTTTCCACACTGCAAATAGATTATTGGGCATCTGAGATAAAACAGTATGTTTATAGCTCATTAGAAAGGACACTGGGTTTCTAGTCCCATAAATTCTTGGTGTAGACAAGTGAATTATCGTGTTACTTAACTCTCCCAGATTTGTTCCCTGAATCTTGAAATAAAAATAATGGGGCCTATGTAAGTAGTCCTTGGAAGGATCAAGTAAGATACCCTGCTCTGTAAGCTAGAAGCCTTCTGTAAACATCAGTGTTCCCTCACCCTTATTCATTTCTTCATTTAAACAACATATATTGAAACCTATGCCATGATAAGAAAATCTAAAGATTGTTCAAATTACACAGACACAAGGGGCTTGAGAGAGTCAAAATGCTTATCTGATAATGTTTTGTGAGCTGAGCAATTTGAGGAGTGAGCACAGTTCGTTCAGGAGACTTGGATTATAAACCAGATTCAGCCACTAACTGTGAGAATTTGAGTAAGATATTTTCACATTTTTCTGTAATCACCTACAAAATGAAAGTGTTGAAACAGATTATTCGTAAGTTTCCTTCTAGCTCTGTTATTTCGTAGAACTAGCAGTTGGACATATGAGAGGCAATTCAACTTGTACAATAAGTAGACGTGGGTTGGTACATCAGTTCCACCACTCTTTAATTATGTAACTTTGGGACAATTATTTATTAGTTTCCTCACCTAAAAAAATCAGTACATTAAGTGTGCTATCACTTAGAGATGTGATGAGGATTACATGAAATAATACATTTAGGGCTATTCCCAGAACATAGTGTAACATAAGTTTCAATTTTGATTATTGTTTTTACTATTATTTTTATTTTTACTAATTTTATTATAGGATCATACAAGTCTCAGATCTGGATTTTAAAAGGGTTTCTAATTTTACCACACTGTGCCTTGTCACTGTCCCACTGCTAATTTTAATCGTTTCCTATTCTGAAAGTGATTTTGGTTGAAATTTTACATGTATGCCACATTTGGACCTGGCATTAGTGAATGTCGGCATTTGGGATATGGAGGAGTAGCTAAGACATTAAAAAGAAGAGTGGGGGAAAAGTTGCTACAAGTTCAAAGATCTTTTTTCTCTTTCTCATTACCTGTACCACACCCCCCATGAGAGAAGCAGCCACAGCCATTGAAGTACACATCACGCCAAATAAAAGACCTGCAAGAAAGAAAGAAAATGTATGACCCTACATTTCTTTCTTTCTGTATTATATTTTCTCTATTTTTTCTAATTTTAGAATTCGTGGGTATATGTGCAAATTTGTCACATGAGTATATTGTGTAATACTGGAGTTAGGGCTTCTACTGAAATAATCACTCAAACAGTGAACATAGTATTCCTTGAGGGAATCCTGACTCGGAGGGATTCCTTAAGCCCTCACTCAGAGCTGCTCCTGACATAGCTTATCCCAAGAGACTGTCCTCTTTTTTCCGTGTTCACCACCCCCAAGAGGGATGCTTAGGAAATTTGTCTTCCAAGGACGTGCTTTCTCAGGTCAGGCCCTTGAATGAACTAAAATTCAGCCTTGAGGGTTTTCTTTTTAGGATTCTGGAAGAAATTTGTCATGTGGAAGCGACATGAAAATGTGAAAACATTCCAGAAATCCAGACTAAATTAGTGGGGACAAATTTCAGATCACTTACTAGCAGTGAGCTGAAAGAGAAGCAATGAATCTCTCTGGGATTCAGATAGTTTGTAATCTTTAAATTGGCTAAGTAATGTCTACACAGTTTACCGCACGGGCTTTGCAGTTCTGAAAAGTTTTCTTTTTCTTTTTCTTTTTCTTTTTTTTAAACAGGAATCAACTTTATTTTTTCCAGTAGGAGAAGGAAAACTTATTCTTAGGGTTGATCCTATTACTTGTAAGTGAAATAGGAGAGTCCACAGCTTTTCATTGCTTCCCTTATTTGGTCATTTTCTTTCTTTCTTTCTTTCTTTCTTTCTTTCTTTCTTTCTTTCTTTCTTTCTTCTTTCTTTCTTTCATTTATTGTTTTTTGTTTTTCCCTTTAGTGCTTTATTCATAGCATACTCATGGTCCTTAGTTATGTCACATAAACCATGCAAGTCCTCAGAGGACCAAGCGCCTCTGATATTACAGGAGCTCACCAAATGAATCAGCATATATGCTTTAGTCATCTTTTTAAAATTAAGGTCTGCTTTTAAACGATCTTCTTAAAAAAAACATTGTTTTTAAAATATCTTGGTTTCAAAATATGTCAAAAGTATACTGAATTCTCATAATAACCCAAAAACTAGAGAATGGACGAAGAGATTTTTTGAAAAGAATTGGAAATAGCTAGACAGAGACAAAAATACAGTGACAGAAATAGAGAGAAAATAAGTTTGTTTATTCTGTTTGAACATTCTCTGTTAGCGAACTATCCAGCCCAGCTCCCAATGTCACCACTAATTCAAGTTCATTAAGTACTGACCATAGGTTGGACATTTTGCCAGATGCCAGCACTATAAAGCCATATCTTGATTCCCTCCTTCAAAGAGCTCACATTCTGGGAAGGAACTACACATAAATAAATAAATGTATCCAACAAATATATACATATATCCAAGAAGAGTGGCTTTTACACAGCAAGTATTATGTGTTTTTCATGATTAATATTTAAGTTTAGACTTAGTTCTGAACTCATTCTTAAAATGAAATCAGGCTAGCAAGTTTTGATGCTGTATTTTCCACCTTCTCAATGAGACACAGAAAAGTAAGTAAACTCTCACCAACACTAAAAACCAGTTTGATGTATAAGCACTTGCTGACAATTTTAAAATTGTCACCACAACCTCTAAACTTGATATCAGACTGCAGAAAACAATGTTTGCCCTGACTCAGTGTTGTTTCGTAAAAAAAGAAGAGCCCCACCTGCCTGAAGAAAAGAGCAAGACGTGCTCTCCTGTTTGTCCTCTTGTTGGGCCGACAGTTGCCTGTTTGAGTAAGATTCTAAGCAGCCATCCTTCAGTTCAGAAATTCTGCTTTTTTTGTGTGCTGACTACAGATTTGAGTCAGTGCTCCTTACCCCCCAAAATTTTACATCTCCACCACATTGCTATCAACAGCAACCCTCAAGGCAGGAAGTTTAGGAGAAATTGGTGGGGGCTCCATAGAGACCTGGATTATTATCACCCACAAATAAAATAGTAAAAGTAGGAAGAAGAAAAAGCCATAGTTGCAGCAAATGCTGTGAATTTTCCCATTCCTGCATCAGCACAAAGGAACAGAAAACAAAACATGGGCATAGGAGAAATGTCTACCTCAATCCAACATATCCCTGAATACCTGCTAGAAATTGAGAATTGTACTGGCAACAATGCTCATCCTCCACTTGCCATTAGCTCTAACTCAGATAGTTCAGTAGAATAAAAACAATTCAACTACTCAGTTAGCAAACATGTGAACAACATCCATTTCCCCTTGTTTAAACATAAAGGAAAAAAAGATATACATGGAATCCATGACAAAATGTAGCCAAACAAAGGATTGAACGTAAAAGCTCAAATAAACAGTATGCTTTCTGGAAATAATTCACCTGAGGAACAAGAAGAAAAAAAAAGGTCCTTAAAAATGGTTTGACAATCTTGATAAGATGCAAGAGTACATAGACTCAATGAAGCAAAGATGTACAGGTCAAGAGACGACAAGTGATGAAAAGAACAGCAAGCTAGTGTACAACATCAAGAAGTGTGGATGGCAATGGATCCCAATGTGATAAAGATGAATCACAAATAAATTAAAAATCATGATCATTGACCAATCCCACTCCTAGTTATGTATCAAAGGGAAAGAAAACATGTTCCTAAAAAGACTTGTACAAAAGTATTCATTGCTGTTTTAATCATAATAACCTCAAACCGAAACAGCTTAGGTCTATCAGTAGACACAGATGACAAACAAAACTGTAGTATATCCATATATGGCATACTACCCAACGATAAAAAAGAATGGACTGCAAATGTACAAAACAACATGTATAAATCTCAAAAACATTGTGCTGTAAAAGAAATCATACAGAAAATCATGTGCACTGTGATTCTTTTATATAAAATTTTAGTTAGGTAAAACTAGTCTATGAAAAAAAAGTAGGAGCAGGAAATGACTAGAGGGGGCATCAGAGAACTCTCCAGGGTGATGGTAATGATTTAAATCTTGATAGGTGGTTAGGTTACACAAGTTCATGCATTTGTTAACACCAGGGAAACCTACACTAAACATTTGTTCATTTCATTGTAGGTGAATTTTTTTACCTTAAAAACAAAACTTGAAACAAATATTGGATTCTTATTAACAATATGCATGCTAAAATAATTAGGAGGATATGTGCTGATGTCTGCAATTTACTTTCAAATGTATCAAAAATGTGAAGGACTAATGGATAGAGAGTTAGATGGTTATGTAAAAAAGCATTTTTAGGACAAAATTAATGGAAAATCTAGGTGGTATTTATATGGAGTTCACAGTAAAGCCTTTAAACTTGGCCATATTATTTAATGTTTAAAATAAAATATAGAGAACAAAACACAATAGCAGAGTTAAATTACTATTGTTAAGAGATTTATGTGGGGAGAATTCAAAGTAACATTAAGAAAAACTTGAGTTCTTGAAGTAGAACTAGAGGAATATGAAAATAAGAGAAAAAGTGACAGATTTTTTAAAAAGACAACTTAAAAGAACAATTAAGAATAAGGGAATGATAGGACTATTAATATTTTTGGGCAATGACCACACTTTCTATAAAATCAATTTAAAAATTGAGAATCAACAAGCGTTGGGTAAACAGCCAGATATATGCCTTCTAAAAGAAAAAGAAAAAAAAAAAAAACTACAGCTTTTCCACATAGATAATAAACAGTTTAGAAAATATTAGCCGGGCTCGGTGGCTCAGCCTGTAATCCCGCACCTTTGGGAGGCTGAGGTGAGTGGATTGCCTGAGCCCGCGGGTTAGAGACCCGCCTGGGCAAGTGAGACCTCATCTCTACAATAAATCAAAAAATTAGCCGGGTATGGTAGCGCGCGTCTGTAGTTCCAGCTACTTGGAAGGCTGAGGCGGAAGGATCGCCGGAGCCCAGCAGGTCGAGGCTGCGGTGGCCGGGAGTGGCCACCGCATTCCAGTCTGGGTGACAGAGTGAGACTCCAACTCAAAAAAAAAAAAAAAGAAAGAAAATATTACAAGGAAAGAATCTTATGAATAATCTTAATGAGAAGAAGAAAGAAAAGGAGGGGGAGGAGGAAAAAGAAGAGGAAGAGAGAGGAGAAGAAGGGGCAAGAGAAGAATAGGAAGGAGGACGAAGAGTTGAAGGAGGAAGACATGAGTATCATCAATATGTAGGCTAGAAAATATAATATGGTTACATAGCAAAAAACAAATGCTGTTGCTAGATGGAAAGCTTACAAAGATGTCAGTTCTCCAAATACATTTTCAGGCTCAATGCAATCATGTAGAATGGAGGTGGGGGGAAAGGGACGCAGATAGGTCACATGCGATCAATTATTTTAAAGTAACCCTGAAAGAATAAATAGTCATGGGCAGCCTATTTTTTGAAAAAGAAAAGTAAACATATTATTTGAATTTAATTTTTAAACTAAAAAGGATATAAAACGTATCCTTTTAGATGAAAGACTTTATATTGTATAATAGCATTATTAATGAAAATATTAAAAATCAATAAGGAATATTGAATAAATGATACTGGAAAATTTACTATACAAGCAAAAGTATTATTCAAAATCTCATCTTAAACCATAAATCAAATAGTTTACACATATTGAGTATTCAATGTGAAATATAAAACTATAGTCTTGAAGGAAACAGATAAAATATGTAAATGAGTTTTGAATGGAAGAAATTTGCAAGCACTAAAAAAAGATAAAATAATTTTAAAAGCTGTATTTATCAACCAAACATAATAGCAAAATTTCTACACATCAAAAATCCATTAAAAAATTAAACTAGGAGATATTCTGCAATAGATAAAGGTTTCGTTTGCATAGAGAGATTTTACAAACAATAAAATTTCTAATATCCCATCAACAAATAGAGATAATAAATCGGTTTTTTACCAAAAAAATACAAATGATTACTTACTATCTAAAAATGTTCAAATGCAGAATAAATCAAAAATGTAAATTAAAGCAAAAATGTAATGTTATTTAACCCATTAATTTGGACAATTGTGAAAAATGCTAATTTAAAGTACACGGAGAACTATGCCTCTCACTGCTGCCACACATAATCATTGATTTGACCCTGCTGTAAGCAGATGTCTTAATTTGTATCAAGAAATGTTAATAAATGTGTATGATTTAACCTGATTCTTTTGGAAACTTGTACTAAAAGAAAAAATTGTAGGTCCTGTCTAATACTTATGTACATGGGTTTTTTTTTATCACAGTGTTACAAAAAAATTAAAGAAATACCAATAATATAAAATTAAGCAAATAAGCCATTTGATAGACTATTGTACAAGAATTTTAGTGCCAGGTTTTTAAAAAATGCATAACAAAGAAAAATATTCACTATAATACGTTAGAGAAAAACAACCAGGTACAAAATTAGATGGATATAGTTGCATTAACAAAGTGTATAGATATAAATATAGACATAGATATATGCATATATATTCCAATCACCTACATTTTCTACAAATAAGTATATAATTTGTTTATACTTAAAAAGAAGCAAACATTGTAAAACTACAATTAAACATGATAAGTGCTATAGTGATTATAAACATAACATGTAACTATAAGCATGGAGTAATCATTTTTTTAGGTAAAAGTATTGGTCGTTTGGTAATAAGGGATGATTCTTTAGGAAAGAATTTTGCTTTTCTTAGACATACTGAATGGTAAAAGCAAGAAGAACTTTCCATGCAGTGGGACCATTGTGATCATCTCACAGCATAATCAAGAGATGTTGGTGTGATGGGTCCAGAGTGTGAGGTGAACATAGAAAAGTTTTTGTGCCATCTTAGAACTTTTGTAACCAACTCTAGATGTTTGTTCCCTCTGCCTGGAAAGCTCTTCACCTGCGTCTTCACACAGCTGACTCCTTTTTGTCTTTTGGATACAAAAACATTTCGCCTCTTCAGTGAATGGACTTTCTCTGACCGCCCAATCAAAAGAACTTCTACTTTTAAGCATTTTTTCTCAGTAACACTTATTAATGTTCAAAATTCGCTTAACTTTTTGTTGCCTTTTTATTCATCGATACCCCACTAGAATGGAAAGTTTTGTGAGAAAAGAGACCTTACCTTCCTTGTATTCTACAGTAACTGTGGTATCCAGAACCATGAACATAAAGGTCATTCATTAAATATTTGTTGTGTTGCAGCTAATAAAATCGATTTATTTTTTGTGAAAAAAGAAAAGTTTGTGAAAGTAAGGTATAAGATAAACTAGATGGTCATTTTTCCCTAGTACCCTGCTGGTGTCTTTGGGAGCATAAGATTCTAGAGGTGACCATCTTCACATATCTAAGCATGCCTTGCTCCTCTAAGTGTATCCTGAATAACACATGCAAGATTTTCACATGCGCCACATGTACATTACATGATATGGAATAGAAGGTCCACCAGCTGTACCTACATAAGCCTTTACTGATCCAGGTGCTCAGCTTGTCGGAGAGATGGGGAAAGCAGCTCTTGACAAAATCCTCAAAGGTCACTGTTGCTAAGGCATTGATGCTGGCAGCCACGGTGCTATAGAAAGAGAAAAGTGAGGACATGGTCTGGGATAAATCAGGCTGATCCACCAGTCTGCCCTTTTGTTCAGGTCAAATAGGCAAGGCAGGGCTCTAGGAAAAACATATGTAAACATATCTCCATCTTCTGGGACTCCACAGGACCCACATGGCTTGTTTACTCATTCTTCAACTCTGCTTCTATACTAATGTTCTTTTAATTCTTCCACAAACTATAGTGAAGAAGCTGAACTTTCATATTCCAGCTCCCATTAATTTCCCTTAACAAGATGCTAAATGCACAAGCAGGCAGTAATAGGGGATTGTGTGTGTGTGTGCTCAGGTTAGAGTGGAGGTAGAAAGCAGTGACCATCCTAACCCAGTTGTCAGTAGAGTTTGCCATGCTTTAATAACTAATTCATCTATTCATTCTGGGTTCCAGGCATACAATGGTGAACAGAAAGACATAGATCTCATCTTCTAATGGGGGGTGAGCATGTAGGGACAGGGCCTGAACATTTAACAACCAACTATACAACTGCTTACAGTTGTAAAATTGCTCTGAAGGAAATAGCAACATGCTATTGACGGCATGCCCTACAGAGGTCTAAACTGATATATAGTTAAAAGCCTCTTTCCTTAGTAAGAGACAGACACTGAACAGATCTTCACACAGTGGAAAGATGTTCTAGAAGGAAAAATTACACATTGATGCCCCAAATGAAAAAGGGCTGTTAAATTCAACAACCTAAAGCCACCAGGGTTGCTAGAATGACATTAGTAAAGGAGAAAGGAAAGAGATAAGACTGGGAAACAGCCAAAGATGAAAATTGTGTAAAAGCTCTGATACTCTCTCTCTGATTTTCCCATCAGAGTTCAATCTTACTGGACCTCAACTTGCTTAGGTGACAGAGCACCTGAAGGTCAGGATTTTCTTTGCAGAATAGCATGAGAGCTTCTTTAATTCCCGATATAAACAAACAAGTAGAATAGATACTATATTAAATTCAAGTGATGCAAAATCACAACCACACAAAAAGTTCTGGAAAAGAAACAAGCTGATGAATAAAGCATAGAGAGTGACTTGTAAGTTTTCCACTGATGTTTCTTAAAAATTATTCTGCTACCCTCCAGATTCCGCTTAAAGACAAATTATAGCTATGCCTTCCCTACGTGATGTATGTAGCAAGTAAAAACTGCCCAAGGCCCATTTCTGGGAACTGCAACTAAGTGCTCTGGAGTGCTACCCTATTTTCCTAAGAATCAATGTGTGCCAGACTCCCCTTCTGTCTGCAGCCCCATAAAAATCAAACAAGAAAATAACATTATCTAATACAGGAGCTTCCCTGCACCTAAGAACGTAATCTCGAAAAACATCTTGGGAAATTTCAAACATGAGGGTTAACTCATGAATCCATTGAGAGGAAGAAGAAAGCTAAATTGAACCCAGAAGGATGAGGTTTGTAGAGCTTCTACTGGGTTTCTTTGGCAACCAGGTGTATCTATATGTCAATTCCCAGATGCTAAAGCTGCTCCAAGGTAGTGGAAATCTTTCTCTTTTTTTCTCTTATCCCTCAACCACCATTTCTGCATTCTGCCTACACCCCTGTCTTTTCCTGTTGATTTCTCCACAGTCTCCCCATGGTTGTAATCTTCCTAGAACATATACTATCCAGTGTCTTCCTTTCTTTCAATTTTTGGACCTTGGGATAAAGGAGTCAACCATTGTCTTATGGAGGCAGCTGTATTTCTCCCACCTGAAGAGAGTCAGTCATAGACTAAAAAAACAAAAGTAAAGTTATGTAGAGAGGGATAAAATAAAAAGTGTTGCTACTACTGGTGTTTGATCCTCTGGTGCTCATGGCCTCTGTCCTTAGTTTCCTTGAGATCCTAAATACCAACACTACAGAAAAATACTTCTTTGTGTTATTGATGTAAAATTCTAAAAAGGATGTTAGAAAAATAATTTTAAAAGACACTAAATTAAAATTACACTATAAGCAAAGTCAAGTCATTATATGAACTGGAGGATATTGCTGTTCTAGAAATCTGTTAACATATTAATATGCCAAAAGCTTAGAAAAGGTAAAAAATGTATATCCATTTCAAAAATGCTAAAATTTTACCAAAATATAACTTTTCTAAAGTAGTATATTTTTTTCTAAAAGTGACATAAATATATACATTTTATTCTTTTAAAAATAATTTTACAAAATTTATGTGAATATTCTCAAGTTTAAATAATATCTTTCACGCCAAAAGTCAATATTATCTTTAATGGAAAAACCAAAAAACTATTCCCTTTAAAGTACATAATAAAGTAAGGGTTTCTGCTATCACCTAAATTATTTATCAGTGTTTTCAAAGTATTATTATGTACGAGAATACATTTGAGAGTCTATCTGTTAGAAAGAAATGAGAAATTCAAGAATATTTGCAAATATCATTTCAGTGCAGTCAACTCCCAGGAATCAACTAAAAGTAATTGAGCAAATAAAAATCTAAATACCAGAAAAATTCTGTGAGAGAAAAATAATGAATAGGTCCCGGCCTAATAGATGGATTATATTTTAAAGCACAGTCACTGAATTATTAGTATTGGCATAGTTATAGACAAACAGATCAGAGGAATAAAAAAGAATTTAGAAAAGGTCTCAGATATATAGAAGAATGCAGGATGTAATAAGGTATTTCAAATTGGAGGTGAAAAGATATCTTGTTTACAAAAAATAATGTGACAACTTGGTGCTAATTTAGAAGGAAAATAAAACAGGAACTTCATTTAATGTCTTATACCACATGTATAGCATACACAATTTTCATATTTATTAAGATCATAAATATACTAGAATGGTGTCTAGAGGATTATTTATCATCATAGAATGGAGAAGTCTTTCCGAGAACAATGTTAACCCAGAAATCATAATATAAAAAATTGGTTGATATGAATTAAAATTTTTATATGTTCAAAAAATATCATTAATGAAGCAAACAGAAAAAGAACACAAGAAAAAGAAGGTGTTTTAGACATACAAGGGGGACCCCAAAAAAGGAATTTATGAAAAATTGTGTATTTGTTCTTACATGTTTAAACTTCAGTCATCTTCAAGTATTCTTCGCTTGATGACCACACCTATTGAGGTGCTTTTTCTACTGCTCAGAACGGTTTTTCAATTAGTCAATTTTGATGCCTTTTAGTGTTTCTGCCATTTTTTTGTTTCACCTATTCTACATTGGCAAAATGTTTCCCTTTGGGGACTTTTTAACCAGGGAAACAGAAAAAAAGTCGCTCGGGGGGAGATCAGGTGAATAGGGAAGATGGGGATACAGGGGTTATGCTGTTTGGGGTCAAAAACTGCTGAATACTCACTGCGGTGAGAACCAGTCACCTATTTGCCATGACTCAGGCCATTTCTTCCAAAAATCATCTCTCACAACAATGCTAGCTGGTACACTGATGCCAGTAGTCTCCTAGAATACTTACCCCTTTTGAGGGGTCACTCTTCGTATGTCAACAGGCTATTTTTCTTATATATAGGGGAAACTCAAAAGAAAAAAATATCAACAACATGAACAGACACTTTACAAAAAAAGTTATGGTAAAGAAAATTAAGGAAAGTTGGCCAATACCAAGTATTATCAAAAGAACTCATATTAAAATTTGTTACCATTTTTTAATTCTCAGCTGGGAAGTTTTAAAAGTTTGATAGTACCCAATATGGACAGTACTGTGGGAAAATAGAAGATCCAGTGTGCTCATGAAATAAACTGGTACTAATTTTTGAAAGAAAATTTAACAATGTCTATGAAAAATTTAAATAAATATATATTTTGACACAGTAGTGTTACTTCTTGGGGTGTAGCCTACCTGTATCTTTGAACAATTTCACAATGATACACATTATGGCATTGTTAGTCACACCCTTCATTAAAGTTAAATTAAGTTACAGTGATAAATAAAAAGTTTAGGGTAGGTAAACTGATATGGAAAGATTTCAAAATAGATTGTTCAATTAAATTGATGAAACCACATGAATAGCATTATCTTTTTTTGTTTACACTAAAAGGAATATATGTTCACAAAAGTATAGATACTTTCTGGTTTATTAACAAGAAACTATTAACAGTGATTAAATGTGCAAAGTGGGGCAGGAGATTCAAAGAATAAAACACTAACTTTTTACTCTTACAATCCAGTACCGTGTGAGTTTTAACTGATGATTTTACATTCTTAAAATTGGTCTTTAACCAATTGTATCATCGATTCTTTCCACCTGAGCTCCATGAAAGGTAATGAGGTTTTTTTCTCCTCAAATGAGCCTCTGATTCATAAGGCAGAGGGTTTGGCTTAAAGAAAAGTAATGATACTCTCTTAATATTTTAGTCTGTTACTCTCAACATTTTTGCCTTCACCCTTCTCCAAGTCACTATCATCTCTGACCCGCATTAATGCAAAAGCCTCCAAGTGGGTCACCTCATTTCACCAGTTTTGCTTTTAGTATGGTCCCTTCCTCGTGTAGAAGACCAAGTCTTCAGTAGTGTGACATCACTCATTCCCTTGTTTTAGGCCTTCTAATGCTTTCTCAGTTAACATGAAATGTAAACTCTACCAATAACCCACCTCTTCAAACTCATTCCTACCTGTTCCCTCAGTACCTTAAGCTCCAACTCTTCTCTGTGTTCCTCGAATATTTCATACAGTTTGTCTCTCTGGGGTTTTGGGATTTGCTCTTTCCCCTACCTGTAAAGGTTCCTTCCTGTACTCTTCACATAGCTGGTTTCCCTGCATATTTTACATCTCAACACAGGTGTCATGTACTCGGAGAGGAGTTCCTTGAAGATCCTATTAAAATTAGAACCCTCGGGCCTCATGACTTTCTAGGAGATCAATCTGTTATTTCCTGTTATACTGTCATTGTCAGATAACATCTTGTTTATTTATTTTTTTTACTTACATATTGTTAGTCTTCCATGTCTGTTGCAAAGCAAACTCTATATAAGGGCAATACTTATGAGTCTTATTATCTTCAGTATCCCCAATGTCACCAACTGTGTCTGGTAAAATATAAGCCTTCTAAAATATTTATAAGAATAAATGTATAAATGATTTTTATTTGGCATAGTGTCTTGGCCATTATCTTGCTAAGCTATGGTCTGGTCACGTGTTCTTTGAGCTATGGCCAGGACATGTTTTCCTAAGTTTTGACCCCCTCCCCTATCTTGGGGAGGTGAATCTCCTCACTCTTTCTCTCTCTCTCTAGTTTACTTTTAAATACTTTTAAATAAAATATATTTTCTAATAAAAAAAAGGAGAATAATGTCTCTATTTGGAGGATGGAAGTTATTAGGTGCTTACATGGATTAGCTGCTATTGCAGACGAGATGAATGGAATGCAAGGAAGATCTACAGGAACATATAGTCACATATTGCTTAACGATGAGGATACATTCTGAAAAATGTGTTGTTATGAGGGTCCATCACTGTGCAAATATCATAGTGTATGTACACACACCAGGATGCTATAGTCTACTATACCTACACTATATGGTATAATCTATCACTCCTAGACTACAAACTTGTTCAACATGGGCAATTGTGACACAATGGTAAGTATTTGTGTACTTAAACATATCTAAACACAGAAAAGATTCAGTAAGAATACAGTATTATAATCATATGGGACCACCATCATATGTGTAGCACATCATTGACAACAACATGTAGCACATGGCTGTATACACATTGCAGCTGAATGAGAAGAATCAGCAGAGTGAGCTCCTTTATGTTAAGGTGGTGTGAAATCCTAGATGCAGTTAGCATCTGGCAAGGTGAGATAATAGTCACAAGGGTCTTGAGTAGGAACACAGCTAGTCTTACATCCTGCCTCTTACTAACTCACCATGGGCAAGTTTTCTACCTTACTAAATCTCAAATTCCTCATCTATAAACTGCTGATAATGTATGTAAAATTCTGGTCTCATATGTTGTGTGACAATTAATCAACAAATACAAGTAATGCATTCAGCAGGGCAGTTGACACACAGTAAGTGCTCAGTAATACTATTGGTTACTGCCACCATCACCCTTGTCATCATTGCATCATTGTCTTCATCATCATCAACATCATCATCATCATCATGGTGTTGTCTATGTACTAACCTCAGAGTTCCGCTGAAGGCACAAGCCACAAAAAGTCCTGGCAATCCTGGCATTGTAGAAAAGATCTCCATGACAAAGTATGGCATCAGCTGAAGAGGAGGCCAAAAGAGAAAGAGAGAGAGAGAGAGAAAGAAAGAGAGAGAGGCTTAGAAGTCTTCTAATAAGTGTCTGAAATGTGGGAATGTAGCTTTGTATAAAAAGGAGGTAGGACCTTTATTTTTCTTATGTTTTCAATATATGTCATTTTCTTGTCTGTTTATCCTGAATGTTAGCAACTAAACCCTAAAAACAAAACCTTAACATGAGTCTTCAGGGAACCTAGAAGTCATAGTTCTAGTAGGCAGTCAAGTTTATGGGCAAGGAACCCCTACATGACAGAGCAGGACAGTTGAACATAAAGAGGAAGGGAAGGGAAATGACTGCTTCTCCTGAGCATATCCTCTGTAAGTGTAGTTCTTAAAACCACATTTAATGTAGTATATTGGTGTGACGTTGAAGCTATGCTGAGAAGACATCATCAGAGGCATTGTGGAAACAGGATAATTTTGTTCAACTTGAGATTAAAGAGTCCAAAGGCAATATCGACATCCAAAGTCATGGGTTCAAGTCTACCTTCCACTCTCTCCAGCCTTGCCCTGGACAAGGTGTCTTCGGGGACAAGGTGAGTTGACCTATTTCTTTTATGATCACTCCTCCATATTAGAACCTGGTGTGTGCTAATATCACCCAAGAGAAGAAGATGGAAGTACAGTCCCTGGTGTTTGGGAAGTGGCTAGAGATCCAGGAAGATTAAGAGAAAGGTCTAACATTACCCAACAATGGCCAGAAGCATGCTCATTCCAGACATTTCCCACCAGCTCCAAGAAAACCCATACCTGGTCTGGTGCTGAGATAATTCCAGAAGTCCAGGGGTCGCAGTCCTTGAAGTGAGAGTACATGATTAAGCCAGAGAAGACAGCACACAGCAGAATGATCCAGAGACCCAATAAGTTAAAGTACAGGGCACTAGAAAAGAGCACATGGGCCTATTGGTAGCCTGCATGTCATATTACAGTGTGGTGGGGTATTATCAAAGACTCAAGATAAAAGTTTTTTGGCCTTTTTGATAGCAAAATAAAATTCTATACCCTGCAAGAAGCATTACATTTTATACTTTTGCATATTTGGTGGGAGTTTGGGAGCATGGTGTATTTAAACTGATTACCAAATTTTAGTGATGTAAGACTTTTAAAAGGGTTTTCCTTTGAAATTGAAAGTGTTTGGAAAGGTTCAATGTGTGTGGTGTGAGATCTATTTTCTTGGATGAAATTTCGCATACCAATCACTCATATAACTTTAAGTGATTTTTTTCCCTCTATTCAATTCACGAAATTGTCAAAAAGCCAGCTTACATTTTAACATCTTTTCTTCCAGAGGGATAATGAGCTAATACAGAAATAGACAGATTTTGGAAATACTCACTTTGGAGATCAATTCAGATGAAAGTTAAAGCAGTTTTCTTTTTCTTTTGAAAGACAACAGAAAGTATGAAAAACTTGGGATCATCATACCCATGTTATTTGGAGCAATTCATTTTATTTTGCAACACTCAGATACGCATATTTTCAGTCTGGGAGATTTTGTGGCTAATTTTCACTCATTACTGCCCTTGAAGTCAAAATCTTAGTCATTGCCTTTATCTCAGGAAGACTTAAAAGTAGTCTGGTCTTGTATTGATCAGAGAGAATAAACAATCTCACTGTGCAGAGAGTCGTGGGGGCCAGACGAGCAGCAGTGCACATTGTCTTTGATCTAGTCATTGTTTGGAGGGAATCAGATGCATCTAGATACAAATGTAAGGATAACATTCATTTCACAGCCCCCTAACACCTGTACTGTACAGGGGTACTTGACTTTCAGAAGTTCTTTAAATCAAAGTTCACATTTATAAAGCAAATATGTTAGATAGTTATCCCATTTAGAAGAGTTTTTATTTTACAATTTGGATAAAGGTTTTATATAAAAAGTTACTTCTTCAGAAGCATTTTCACAATGTGCGTATTTTATTTTTATTTGTGTGTTTTTGATGGGAGCTGAGGATATAGCCGCTACATAAAATGATCAATATCTTTAACTGCGTTGGTTATATACTCTTGCTCTCTGCCATTTGGGCCGACTCTATTCAAAACCTTCTTCAGGTCATCAGAGGCCTCTCTGAGCCTTATCTGAAACAGTCACATTCTGTTCTTTTTTCAGTTTCTACTCTTTATAATGTATTATTTATGTCACTATAGCATTTATCATGATCTGAATTTATAAAATGTATTTATTCACTTCTTATCTTCTTTCCCCCTTCAAATAAGCACACAGCTGTGTTCCCAGAGCCTATAACAGTACTGGGATATAACAGATAAAAAGTTATTTTGTCTGTAGTAAGAAATGATAAAATGATTGAGTGAATAAATAGTAGAAATTCATCACAATATATATAATATTTATACAATAGACACTCTTTACATTATTTCATTTTTGAAAACAACATTAGACCTGGAGTCAGCAGACTGTATCCTTAGCAACTGTATGACCTTAGACAAGTCATGGAACACTCTGAGTCAGTTATATCGCCTGTGAAAGGAGCATAACATACCTGCCTTACTTCTTATTATAGAACTAATATGAGGATTAAATGAATACATTATTTAAAAGCATATGGCGGCTATATAGCCATAGAGAGGACATTCATGCATTGTCCAAAGCAATTTTATAACTTCAGCAATCAACTATGAGAAAAGAGAAACCAGTGGCAGTAGTTTATCAACGTCATTGTATTTTGAATTTGTTTCTTATCAGAAATGGACTTTGATTCTATACGGGGCTGATTCTTCTTTTTGTAAAGCAGGCCTCTTCATTGATTCATTCAAAAAATATTAATGGGCATCTCTATGTACCAGACCCTGTCCTAGACACTGAGGCTATAACTGGGAGCATACAGAATCCACTCTCACAGAAATTATATTCGGGATTAGAGGCAGGTAATACATTCTGAAATGCAATACATAAGATAATTTTAGATACAATAAGAAATGCGAGAAAAATTAAGGCAATGGGCATGGAATGAAAGCATCTGTGTGTCCAGGTGCTCTTGGTAACTGGGAGATAAGACGTGACATCCTGCATCAATGCCTCAGACCTCACAGAACCATTTACCACCAGCAGGCTTGAAAGATACACAAGGGTTCAGAAACAAAAAGAGTAAGGTTCCAGGAAGCCCACTGAAGTGACTTGGTGATAGTGTTTCTAGGTATAAGGAAGACCTGGCTCAAGATTAAGTTGTCTTTGCTGAGTAGTCAGATTTCTGGTCATGGAAATAAATGCAATATGAGTCACTCCTGATTTAAACCAATGTCTCGTTCAATTTGAATGTTACAGATCTATTTTCACCTGCCTATATTGCAGGATGTGTTTTCCTTAAGGACCAGAGACTTTTCTAAGCCCCGTGGAATGTTTTAATTACATTAGGCTTTCAGGTAATTGATCAAAAGCAGAGCATATAATCAGCATTCTACAGAGCCTCTAGAGTCAGTGGGCAGCTGACTCTGTGTGGCCTCTCTGTGTCCCAGGGATACGCTGGAAGCTTCAACTGTGAGGCAGATGACAGCCCTCAACATTTCTCTACCATGGTGATCTCCTTTCCAGCTCTGTGCACTGCAACTTTATTGACCATCTCCACTGACTTCTTTCTCCTGGATTGTATTAACTCAATCACCTTAGATTCTCTTAGGGAAATCTTTTCTAGAGAGTTTTTAATCTCTCGTCTTTCCTTATTCTCACAAAATTACTGCCACAGCTCTGATCCCTTCATGGGAGTAAGGACGGGTAGAACCAGGAGAGGCAGCTCTAAATACATAGAACATTATAAGCATTTCTTTCTTTATGACTATCTCTGTTTTTTCTGCAAGTTTTTGCATCCATTAAATACTAATACAACAAATTCCAAATTCCAAGCAACCATACAAATAGGATTGCATTGATTTTTCTTGAATTAAACTAAGCTGCTAAACAAGGCATTGCGATACATACACAAAAATGAGTATATGAATGTGTGTATACAATTACACAGTATACACAAACACCTACATATATGTGTGTCCCTGTGTGTACATACACACACAAAAACATGGCCTTCTTGAAACATTACTTTGTCTAGTAAGCACAAAGTATTATTCTTGGCCTTGTGGGGTAAAAATAATGGAAAAACACATTTCCTAACTTTCAGGCACTAAATGTAGAGAAAGCAGGCATATTCACAAAAGAAAACAATATAATCTCATAAGATTTTTTTAAAACAGATTTGACAGAGAATTATTATTTATTTCAACAAAGTATTCTTCTCTTTATAAGTACAGTCAACTCCAGTTTATTTTAAAGTAGAATTTTAAATGAATTTTAAGATCAAAGTCCCATGCATTTTCAGTAATACAGATATTTGATAGATGATCACATGTGTAAAGAGTTTGTTATAATGTTACTTATTGTAATAAAAATTTGAATGTTACCAGTGAACTGATGGGATACCAGATATTGCTTTCATTTCTTTATTCTGAGAGTTATGAAATATATGACTAGTAAAATTAGAGTTATCCTTTTGGAATTCAACTTACAAAATTGTTGAATTATTTCCAGGCAATTTTATGGTTTCTTCAGCAAACAAAAAAATGGTTCACTAAAAAATAATTTGGGGAAACGTAGTGAGTGTTTCTCTATGAAAAGTTTTGAGCATCCTGGCTAGACAGGGGAAGCAGAAAACTTGTGAAGCAGCACTATGGATGAAACACTATTTTAGATACAACTCTGGCTTATTTCTGCCAGTTTTGGGAAAGAGTCTATACCTGCCTTTGGCTGCCATCCTAGACAATGGAATGGCTTGCAGGACTTGGAAAAGACTTGACGCTAGTGCCTCTGCTGTATCCATCAGAGCAAGCAGGCCAGGCAAGAGCTAGAACAACTAAAGCCCTGCTATGGTTTACCAAAAACCCAGGGTTTTCTTCTTCTTTTTAATCTCTCCTTAGAAACTTTAAGGGTACAAACATCTGTTAAAATAAATTAAAATAGAGACGAGGCCTGAAGAATTCCTAAGCAGATAAAGTCAGTCAGGTTTCATAAGTGAACTTAGCCTTGCTGGATTTGCAAATATAAGTAAAGCTTACCTTGGATTATATCTAGTAAATACCTATATCTAAGGAAAAAAATGAAACTGAGACTAGCCAATCAGATACCACCAACTAACTTATATAACTAGGAAATTTCTAACAGGATAGACCAAGTAAGACAACTGTCTAATTGGAGGCAATCAAATTTGTTTTGCTTTACTTCTGTGTACTCTTCTGTTCTCTCAACAGAGCCCTTGACTATTTCTCTTTTGCTGCTGCCTGATTCATGAATTGCTGTTGCTTCAAATAAACTCTTCAAAATTTAATTGATTCTCAGTTTACCTTTTAACCCATCAAAAGAAAAATAATGGTTGAAGAGATCACTTGCAGAATTAAATAAATAAGGTCAATTCATTATGGAAACTGTGAGCTACTTACCTCTGCAATACCATGCATGGTACCTAACCTAACCAAGTAATTTCTCAATAAATGGATGCAGCAAATACTTGAGAGCAAAGGAAAGCAGGCTTCAGTTCAAGCCAAACTCTGCTACTTCCTTGCTGAAATGAGAATAGTCATGCCTGCCCCAAAATTTGAAAGGGTTAAATGAATCCAATCTGTTACACACACACACACACACACACACACACACACACACACACACACACACACCAATAGGAAGTATATGACAAGTAGCCAAGAAGGTTAGAGAAAACATAGACATTTCTCTTGATGAATACACTTACAGCTTAGCATGTTTTTCGGTTTTGCAAGAGATGCATCGCTGGATGGTCGATTGATTGACTCCGTAGATTCCAAGCCATGTAAAAGTTCCTCCCACTGAGATTGTCCAAAAAGTGTGACGTCTGAGAGGGTCTACATCAAAGCTATGAAGCAGAGAGAAGTGAGTGAACAAAGATGTTCCTTTGATGCAAAGATATTATTTTAGGTAAGGAAGTCATGCAGCTAAATCTTTATCAAGCATGAAAAAGTAGCATTGGACATACTCAAGTATATTTAGTCGGGATCCATTTGTTGATTGCTCTAACACATTGTGGAATCCACCAGCAAAAACTGATCCTTGAATGAGAACTGTTAAGAAGCCCACAATCATGACAACCATCTGAAATGCATCTGTCCACACCACTGCTTTTAGTCCTCCCTGAAACAGAGGGTGAATATGAGTTCTGGAAAATAAAGCCCACAACTTTTCCAACTCTGTACAGCCTCTCTCCTAATGCAATCATTCATTCATTCATTCATTCACCAATAGTCACTGAACATCTTTTATGCGCCAAGTACTATGTTAAGCATAGGAAAAATAGTACATGAAAGAGAAAGGTCTTTTCCTTAACTTCATAGGATTTATAATCTAATGTGAGAAGCAGATATTAGACAATAAGATAACAATTTACTTGAAATTGCAGAAGTGCGGTTAAGAGGGACAGGTTACTGGGATTACTAAGAGAGCATAGAGCAGGGAGTCCTCACCTGGTCTTGAGGAACTAACACCCAAGCTAAGTTCTGAAGAATGAATAGGAATTTACCAGGTACAGAAGACAAAAACAAGGGAAGATCAGCATATGTGATGGGGGGGGGCGGTAAGCATGGCTCTCTGAGGAAGTGAAAGGAAGCTGGAATATATAGGTTAAAGGGTGTGGAACACCCAAAGAGGAGAGTATTGAATTTGCTAGAGGCCAGAGCACACAGATTCTGGCAAGGCCACTTAAATAATTTCTCAAGAGCAAAGAGAGAGCATTAAGGAGAGTTAGATGATGAAAGATTTTGTTTGTTTCACAGTAATTTTATTGACGATTATGTGGAGAATAAATTGCAGGAATGTAATGGAAAAGGAGTTAAAGGATAATCTTAGAGTTTGTTTCAGTAGTTCATATCTGAGATAATTGGCATGTTGAAGTAGGGTTGAGATGGAAAGAAGGGAATGGATTTGAAAGACACTTTGGGAGTTATCATTATAGCCTATGATTTATTGAATGCAGATGATGAGGAAGTAAGGAAATTAAGGATAATGACCCAGGTCTGGCTTGTAAAACAAGATACTTTTTTTTTTTTTTTTTGGTAAAACTAGCGGCAGCAATTGCATTTTGGAATACCGAGATGGTAGAGTATGAAGAAAGAAGGAAAGGACTAGAAAGGAATTTTATATTCCAGGAATTCATGGAGGAAGTTTTCAGAGATACAGGATGGTCAAATAGTGAGGTGAACAAACCACAGTTTCAAGAGATTGAATCTTAAAGGTATAGAAGAACTTAGGATGCAATGATTAAGCAAGGTTAAAGCCATGGTCATCAAACCTGACTGCCAGTTAGCATCACCTGAGGAACTTAAAAGAAGAAAACAACATTTGAACCCCATCCCCAGGGATTGTGAAGTAATTAAAGTCTGGGTTGGGGTCCAGTCCTCAGTGTCTTTTGGAAGCTTTCTAGATGATTCGAAAGTGGAATTATAGTTGAGAATGTGCAGGCAAGAAGAGAAGAGGCTGCTTTCATGTTTCAGGTGTAGAAGTCCCTTAGGACAGTAGTGAAGGTGGGATGAAATGATTACATACATTAAAAAGTGCTTTGAAAATGAATGAGCCCTATGAAAGTGAAAGGGCGTGGTATTTTTAACACTAAAAAACAGAATGATCATCCCCAGTTACTCCTCCAGAGTGTCAAGAACTTCAGTGAAAAGATGACAAGATTCATCTGCATCTTGAGATGAAAGAAGACACCGGGGTTGCCCCATCATTTCTTTTGTAATTAAAATTAAAGTTCAATTTTAAAAAATAGGCATGGAAGTTCCTGCCAAAGGCATTGTATTTATATATCTTGTTCAAATCATGGCTTGAGGAATAATAAATTTCTTACCTCCTGCCTCTTAGGTAGCACTGTCTTTTGTTTTGTTTTGTTTTAGTGTAGAGATGTGAGGTACAAGTCAGGATTAGGTACATAGGTGGTCTGCATGCAGGTGAAGTTTGGGCCTCCAACTGGTCTTCACTTTCCCTGGTTTAGGATCAGGTACCCTTGATGCTGTTAGAGAAGCCCTTAGTGATGCTGTTGCAGCACTATCTTGATTTCCCTTGAAGACTTGAAGCATTCCAAACCCAAATCTCAGCATCAGATTTCAATGCTATGATGACCAAATGGCAAAGGTCTCAGTTTTTGGAGACTACTTGACAATGGCTATGCAAAAGTCTGCATAAACCTGCACATCAGCTAGATGTGAGGCAACAGAACCAGCTACTTTATCAAAAGGCAGATTATAGCCTCCGTGAAAAATTCTCTGACTCCTTCATACGGCAAGACTCTTCCCCCTCTGTTAAACACACACACACACACACACACACACACACACACACACACAACACTGATCTTGTATAATACTGAGAGTGCCTTGTGTATCACTTATGTATTTAATTAATCTGTGTTGATTGGGGGTCTAACGTCTACCTTGTTAAACTGCAAACTCCTGGATGACGAGAATCACTTTTTTTTTTTTCCTATTTACTGATTATTTTAGGTATTCTAAAAATATCCACAGGCTTAGCAGAAGAAAGAGACTGCAATATGAGCAAAAGCGTTTGACAAATAAGCCACCATATTGGTGAAATTCTGAAGCCTCTAGCTTGGTTAGAGAGAGGAGATGAAACAGAGGTGTGCTGAGAAGAGAGTACATGGTGAATTTCATTCTCAGAATGGAAGATTTTCAGCACTAAGATAAGGTGCTTACACTTTATCTTGTGCACCAAGGGAAGTAGAAAGAGAATTAGCTCAGCCAAGCAGCATGGAGAAATGAATGTTTTAAGGAGATTAATCTAACAGAGGTTTGTAGGGTGTAGGAGCAAGAAGAGACTAGAAGCACAAAACTAGTTAGGAGGTAGTAAATTTAGTTCATTTTAGTATATTTTGATTATAAAATAGTCAGACTTGTTTCTGATGTTGTAAGTTTTTGGTTTCTATTTGTCCTACTTTTCCTATGCTTGTTTTTCTCTTTTCTTCTCTTGTTTAGATAAATTGAGGACTTTTTATAAACTCCATTTTTCTACTTTGACTTTTATTTAAATGAGTCCACTTGAAATTTTGCCATGCATTTTAAATTTAGAGTCAAAATTTAATCAATGTCTTAATCTCCAACAACTCAAGGATTATAAAACCTTTAAGTTTGACTACTCGCTTTCTGATTTACATGCTATTGTTATACAATTTGGAAGAGATTCCTTTTCTTAATCCTAAGATTATTATAATAACAATAATAAAATAATAATTATTATATATTTTATATTTTAAATTGTACAGTAATATATAACAATTATTAACAAAGTATATAAACAGCAATAAAAACAATGACTATCATTAAGCACCAAAAATTGTTTAACTAGACTTACTACATGTTTACTGTTTTGTTTTCTTATCACGTCTTCCATTTAAAACTGTTATATTGTAATATTTTTCCTTTTCCCCCACAATACTCTCTCTAGACTCTTCTTCAGAAAAGATCTGTTAAGTTCTAAATTCTCTTGGTTCTTGACACTCAATTCCTGAAAGATAATTTTGTTGAAAACTCAATTAAGTCTAGGTCTGGAATTGCTTTTCCTCAACACATTGAACACATTACTCCATAGTTTCTGGCTTCCATTTTGGTGGCTAAGAAGTCAGCATCAATGTCCCTTTTAGGTTCCACTTTTTCTCTTTCTAGCTCTGTTTCAGGTCTGCATTTGTATCCGCTATTCTATGGTTTCACTAATGTGTCTAGATGTTGACTTATTTTTCTTTCTTTTTTAAGATTATGCTTTCTAAACCTACAGGACTTTTTAATCATTTCTGAAAAACTGCAAATTGCAATTTTTTGAAATAGTATCTGTCCTACATTTTCCCTTTACTCTTCTCTGAGACTGCAATTGGGCTTAAATGAGACTTTCTTATTTTGTCCTCCATATGTTTCCATTTCTCTTTCATTTTCTTATCGTCTCCTTGTCTTCCTGTTATACATTAGGTTATTTATTTAGATATAGCTTCTATCATGCGAACTATCTCTTCAAATGTATCTGCTCTTTATCATAGTACTTACATCGTGCGGTTGGTCATTACTGTTGCTTACTCATCTTTGAAATTGAATTCTTTGTTTATTTAAGTTGATTGTACCTATCTCTTCTTTATTCAGCATCTTGCAATTCCAATATATGCCGTTCTTTAGGGAATAAATCTCATTTGTTCTTTTGCTAAACCTTAGTCATGATATCTTGCGATGTTGTATTTCTAATGATATTTTATTATTAGGCTGTTGCTGAATCTTTATCTGTGAGATATGCTATCTCATAATCCTAAGTGAAATTCTTCCTCCAGAGAGGATTTGCACTTTTTCTTCACAAGAGCCAGAGTGCATTACTGAACTAAGACCACTTCCAATCCCCTCAATGATTAAAGCTTCAGTGATGGCCCCACGCTCAACTCTTTACACTGCCACTGACCCAAGGTTCAGGATCTCAGTAGTAGTATTATCATCAACATCTGCCTCCAGGTTAGCCCTGCCCATCCTACCTACCCATCACACACGTCTCTCAAATACTAGCCCTGATAATTCATATATTTTAAATTATTTTGTTATATTATTTTGTTACTTTGGTTTTTTTTTGGGGGGGGGAGATTGACTTGAGGAGCTGTGATATACTTTGCCTGGCCAGCAGTGCATGAAAAAGTTGCTATATCCAGTATCTATTTATTCTTCTTTGGGCAGGGACCTCAGAGCCACAAACCTGTCAAGCGTGGTCAGAGGGAGAAGGAGCAGGAGCCTACTTTGTTCTAGTGGGAGGAGGTTTGTGTCTGGAATAGAATTACAGAAATTTTAAAAAATAAAGATAGAACTTTGAGTGCAAAAAAAAGTGAAATTTCCAAGTATAAAAGTGTATAAGGTAATTTTAAAAATGTTTATAAGCAGAATCGATGTTGCAAAGAGTATGTGATAGGCACATAATGCCAAAATGCATGAATGGTCTGTTCAATTATATATGATATATACAAGTATTTTATTTTTCTTTATGAAACAGGAAAGAGAATGCAACTGCCTAGGAATCATTGACATGTATATAACTGGTTGATTATAACCTGTACATGGTGAAATGACTCAAAAGAATTAAAGATACCAGTTGCTGCATGGGCAAACAGTAGGTGTTCAATAAATGTGCATTGAACTAAACTAATTGTATTAATTAGATAATCATGCTGTCAATACCACCCAGGTTCCCTGATTGAAAACAGAACATGTAGCTGGGCTCGGTGGCTCAGCCTGTAATCCCGCGCCTTGGGAGGCTGAGGTGAGTGGATTGCCTGAGCCCGCGGGTTCGAGACCCGCCTGGGCAGGCGAAACCTCATCTCTACAATAAATT
>CAUYQG010272324.1:0-10349 GCA_963574415.1 Tarsius wallacei | reverse complement strand
AATGGGCACAGTCTAGGGCTGCATAAGAGCTTCATAAGGGGCCGGGCTCGGTGGCTCAGCCTGTAATCCCAGTGCTTTGGGAGGCTGAGGTGGGTGGATTGCCTGAGCCCGCGGGTTCGAGACCTGCCTGGGCAACTTGGCGAGACCTCATCTCTACAATAAATCAAAAACTAGCCGGGTGTGGTAGCGCGCGCCTGTAGTTCCAGCTACTTGGAAGGCTGAGGCGGAAGGATCACCGGAGCCCAGCAGGTCGAGGCTGCGGTGGCCGAGAGCAGGTACTGCACTCCAGTCTGAATGACAGAGTGAGTGAGACTCCAACTCCAAAAACAAACAAACAAAAAAAAAGAGCTTCATAAGGTGATGTGTGGAAAACACTTAGAATAGTCCCAGCACATAGTTGTGAGATTCGGTCCTCCAGCCTGGCCTGACATATGTTCCAGTCTCTCAGTCCTCAGTATTTTCTGAGAGCTTCCTCTGGGAAAAGCAACAAGTAAGATTCCCTGGGAAGAGTAATACTCAGTACTCACTGGGGCTCAGATGGAATGAACAGACTTACACACACAGACAATACCATCAAACTGATGCATTTGTCACACCAGTCACTCCTGGTGTCACCTCTGTCCTGGACAAGGAGCCCAGACTGATTGCAAACCGAGTTCTAACCACTGCTTGTCCCTCAGCCTCTTCAACACCTGAACAGGAGGGTCCATCCACAGCATCCCTGAAGGCCCCAACTCTAGGCAGTTGGATCAAGAGCCCAGTTGTGATTCCTGGGGCTCTCCATTGTTATTTCGGAAGTTTCTGGCAGTCTTTCAGGAAGGGCTATGATGAATGACCCTTTTCTTCTTTCTACAACTGTCATCAAAGTCACACACTACAGGATCCAGTGGGGCATGGCATGGGGGGCATGGAGCTGGCAGTAACCAGCAGACTTATTATGATCACGAAGGCAGGGGTAAGGTGTGAGGGCCTTTCTAGCACAGTGGGGCCAAAATTCCAGGGCCAAGGAGAACCTGAACTTCATGGGTTCATCAAAAACAACTTTTTCATATTCTCTGCTCACAACTTCTAGCCAAAGCTCTCTAGTGACAGCAGAAGAGGTGGCACCTGTGTCTTGCTGCAGAACCTGCCCACTGTCCTTCCGGGCAGGGATGGACAGCAACACCCTACCTGAATGGATGTGATCCCTAGCTGGCATTCAACCCAGGGCATGAGAATTCCTGCATCCAGTAGGGTTTCTGACCTTAGATACTTACTTATCCCAGGCCTGGGGCTTCTTCAGTGAACCCGAGGAGACCATCTCTCACCACACAGACCCAGTAAGACTGACCCTCCCACACCCCCTAAGCTCAGAATTCTTGGTAAGAGTAGGAAATTAGAACAAGTAAAATGTCTAACATCTACTTTCTTTTCTATTTCATTGGTTTTTGTTTTCATTTGCACTCCTATTTTTCTCTGGCCTTGATTTACTATTTCTTTTCTAGCTTCTTGAGATAGAGGCTTAATTTATTGATTTTCAGTCTTTCTTCTTTTCTAATGTATGCACTTAGGCCTATGAATTTCTTTCTGAGCACTGCCTGGGCTGCAATCCACAAGTTTGATGTCACATTTTTGTATCTTCTTGCTTTTAACATCTATGTTTTATTTTTTTCTGCTAAATTTAAATATTCAAAGCAAGTCCGAATTCCAATTTAAACCATAAAGTTGATCTCACTTTATTCCCAGAACAACTTGGCTGCAGACTCTGTACAAAGGCTTGAAAGAGTGACGCTCCCAGGGTGGTTATGCCTAAGCACAACAGAAGGGCATCAAAATATGGGATTTAGGAAGAGTTTGATGACTCTCACTTTTTGTTTTTGATATATATATATATATGCAACTCCAATAGAATAGAAATGGCAAAATGGCAAACATGATTTCTTAAAATAAATCATCTGTACAAAGGCTCCCAAAACCTGTAGAACAAGCCTTACTTCAAAAAACACATTTTAAAGTCAACAGAAAGTTTGGCAACATTGCACTTAATTTGGAGCTCAGAAATAGAAAACACCTGCTTGTTGTTGATCTAGACTTATTAAATTTATTTCATATCATTGTGGTCACGTTTACAGCTGTTTAGACTTATTTGCAATTACTTTACTGTTCACAGAATTCACAGAATTCATTAACAAACTAGTATTTCACATCCAAGGGTTTTCAGTAGCACAGCAAAATAGAAAAGAGGCCCACAAGTTGTTGCTTGTGTGGAACCTGAGTCTGATATTTAGAGAGTTGTCTAGAACATTATTGCTTTATTAGTCCTACTTTTAAAAATAATAAGTTATTTCTAGGACGCCCACCCTCCCAAGTATTCTTCATTCCATGAGTGTTCTGGCTTGCTCACAACATACCCAACTCGTGGGTGCCAGACAAACCCCTCACCTGCGTTCTCTGCTGCTCATGTAGTTTTGAGGGCTGGCTGAGGTGGGATGGTGCCCCTCTGTGCATGTAAACATTTCTACAGCTTGCCATCTTCTTCCTTGTCCTGCAGCTGATGGGCTGCATTCGTATATGGGTCTCTATGTAAAACTTAAATTAGACCTAAACAACAGGATTTCAAAAGTGGGACTAATACTCCTAGAAGAGCCACTGACCATGCATGGGAATACATCAGAAGCAACAAAAGTATCTTGAGTCTCAATTGATGAGAAATGTCTTAAAGAAAATGTCTTCGATGATTATGGCCTAAGATGGCCGCTCTACAAAAGCTTGTCAGCCACATGAACTTGAAGACTTTCTTGGTAGATTTCATGGCTGAGTTCTTATTTTGTTCCATATGCATTTCCATTTTGTGGAAAAGATCTTGGAGATTTTCTTGTGGTCCCTGAAGTGCTGTGGAACCGTGGATATCAGGGATAGGGGACTGGCTTCCTCAGGGACGCTGGCGCTCCAACCGCATTTGGGGCAGAATTCCTGAGAGTGGTGGCCGCATCAGATTCGGCGTATGGGAGCGGATGTGGTGTGCAGAATGCAAGCTACAGTCGGGGCTCAGTCCAGCTTCTTGTTGTTGTCTGTGTTGTGCACGGAAGCTAAAAAGTCGACAATGAGCTTAGCAGTTTTCCTGGGTCTCTCCATCACCACCGAGTGCCCACAGTTTTCCAGAAGCTCCACCTGGCAGTCAGCAATGGACTTGGCCAACATGTCTGCCCCAGACACATCGAGCACCTGCCAGGCAAAAGAAGGAGCTAGATGATACACAAAGATTCAGACGCCCATGTGCACACTCCATGGACAGAACTTCCACTGATGCCTATTGAGGGGTCGCTATGGGGGGTAAATTTTAGCACTAAGTCACTGAAAGTCACTTTCAACACTGTGGTGTTGGGACTTGTGACTCTCTGGATAGAAGGGACCACCATCATGCCTCATGTCTGTGCAACTTGATGCCAGCAATTCTAAAAACACACATTCCTGCAAGTGAGGAGGTTATGGTCTGGTGGGGAAGCCAGAGTGCACAAGCAAGAAGCAGAGGTGAGGGAAGACATCATTCCTGAATCCCGGGAGAGCAGAGAAGGGACAGGGGAGGCGTGTTCGTGGGAGAGGAGCAGTGCAAGGCTGGGAGGTCATGGTGTGTGAAGGAGGCAGCAAGGAGTTTGGTGACTGAGGCAGCACAGGGCGGTGGTGAGCGGCATGGCGGAGAGAAGGGGCAGAAGGAGCACTCCTCTAGCCATTTTGGGACTGTGGGGAGCCATGGGCTGTGTTAAGGAGACTGACTTGACCAGGCTGACCCTGCAGCTGGAATACAGAAGCCCAGGTTGTAGGAAAGGCACACAAGGAAGATGCCAGAGGTGAGTGCTGATCATCACAAACTGGGGAGGTCATCTCTGAAAGTGAGCTGTGTGTTCCCCAGCCCCGAAGTTTGTGAATAATGAGGAATGCTCTTCCAACATGAAAGCCAGCACTTTTCCAGACTGATACTTTTCAACAACTCACTTGCTTTCATTCTCATCTGGGTCATCCTGCTACAATGCCAACCTAGCTCTGTCTATTCCCCCCAACATCCGGCCTCAGAAGTAGACTTGCATTTGCTCCCCTTCCTCTCTAAACACCTTCACCTTCATCTCACCCCAGACAAGAGGGTCCTTCCTCCCCATTCTTAATGGCAAAAGCAAAAGCCAAGACTCAAGCACCTTCTGCTTTTGAGCTTCATTCTCGTCAACCCAGATAATTAAAAACCAAGATTTTCTGTCCACTCAGGAGTGGGGTGAGCAGAATGCCTCAACCAAGGAATGGAGCCCTGCAGAGTAATCCTGGACAAGGAAAAGGAGCTTAGTGAGAGTGGAGCACCCAGTGGAGGAGTTGGAAACCTCTGCCTTGTGCCTCACTCCAGCTGAGGCTGCCGGGGCAATAGTCTGAGCAGGAACAGAGCCTGGCTACTATGGAAATATACCCTTGGAAATGCCGGTGGAGTCAACAGGTAGAAACTCCTAGCTGAGTATCTATCCAGCAGAGAGATCAGAAACCACAATTCACAGGCAAAAATACCCACAGGAGCTGCTGACTTTGGCAGTTGTTATGCTAGTCAGCATCACAAATCAGGCATGTGCAATTGCTGAGCAGGACCCAATGGGATGTACACATCTATGGGGACTATCTCAGCTATTTCTTGGACAGGACAGTCATATAAATGGTCAAAAATTTCTCCTGCATCCCACTTCAGACCTGGGCCAAGACTAGAGTGAGGCAAGGAGGGGACTCAGCTGGTGCACAGAATTTCAGTGGGTGCTCAAAAACTCAGCAATCAAGATGAAAAATATTTTAATATAGCATTTTTAAATGAATGTAAAAAGATACATGATGAACAAAATATCAGTTATAAATGCAGATGGGCTCCAACCCTGTACTTTCAAGATACATCTTTCTCGTCTCACCCTAGTCCCAGTCCTGCCAAGCATGGTAGTGGAACGTAGACTATAAGCTGCTGGAGGGCCGGGATCTTGGCTGCCTTAGTCACTACTATACAGAATACCCTCAGGGCCTAATACAGGATCAGGCACATACTAGGTGTTCAATAAATGCCTGTTAGCTGACTTAAATGTATAAGCAATCAATGGTGGGTTTGCCCCTTCGCTAGTGGGTTTGTTCATTCACTTTCTTGCTCGCTGACTTGCTCACTCATTCACTAACACACTGTGTACTCTGGGTCTCCTACATACCAAGCACTATGCTGGCAGGGAGAAGGGACATAACAAGTAATAGACCTTGTTTATCTCCACAAGGCCTTGCCACTCTGGCAGGCTGAACATAGAAGAAAGATGCTTGAACTGATGTACAGAAACCCTTTCAGGAAGGGCTGCCAGGTTGAGTGGTGCAGGTTGTATACTGCCCAACTCCAGTGGGCATCATTCACATAGATGACAACATACATGGCTTCCCCTACCATCATGCATGATAGCAGTTAGTCAACAGGAGTCTAAAGAAGAAGGAGGCTGAATTCAGCCTGGCAGTGGTAGGTGCTGTGATACCAAATATTGATGACAGAGCAGAAAACCAGAGCACTTGGGAAGCAAAAGGACCTCAAATAAAGGATTCTCTGAAGCCTCTGCCATTTGGCCTCTGTCCCGGGGATGATCCACGAAACACATAAAGGATCTGATCATATTTATAAAAGGCCCACACAATGTTAGGCTCTTCTTCTGGAACAAAATGGACACACATCAGAGTTTGGGAAAAAGTTCTGGACCATGGGCTGAGGCTACCATCAGCAGCAAAGGACATGCATAATCTAATCTAACATCAGATAATCTAACCATTTATTTTGGGATAACTGGAAGAAGATTACTTTTAAGTATTATCTTGATTGAGCCTCAAAATAACCCCAAAAGTAAAAGAGACAGCCTCAATTTAGAGGAGCTGAGTGATTTGCTCAAGGTCACAGGCTGATAAGGACAAAGACAGGATAGGAACACAGACTTCCAGACTCCAAGGCCAGTGCTCTCACTTCTATACTGTCTCCACTGGGACATGGCCTCTCCCTGTTGGTCCCTGAAGGCCACAAATCACCTTTGGCACTTTTAGAACACTAAAAAGCCTTCATTGTTCTGGTTCTGTTTGTTTTTTTTTTAATCAAAAGACTTCCTGCCAGTTTAGCCTGGGACTCACATACAAAGCTTCTTTTAGTCCCTTGGCTGTTGCAGGAGGGAGCACAAGACCCCCTCCTCTCCACATCACATTCCTGTGCTGTGCGCCCTCAGCCATGCCTAGCTGACCTGAGACACCAACACCCCTTCTTCTCCACATGTGCCGTGGCTTCTCTCCTGTTTCTCCTGCCTGGGCCATCCTCGTAGTTGCAGGCCTTTGTGGCCACAGCCTTTCTGCTTTTCCCTTCAGCAGCTCTGGCAGGGCTCACAATGATGGCTTTCACCTTGGGGTCCTTAGAGGAACTGTCTCAACAGGGAGAGCTTTTCTCTTCTCATAATATTTAATAGCACAAGACACATGGACACCTTTTAACAGTCATTCTTTCTGCCTTGCGGGCCTTATAAAAGCGCTGTTTCTCAGAGCCTCCTCTTGCCTTAAACTTTATGAAGAACTTAAGAAGCTCATAAACTTCAGTAAGATAGGATTTCTGATTGGGAATTTCATCTTGAGGAAACACTGGCAAACTCAAAGAGAACTCTATAAAATAAAAATATGATTTCCAAAAACAGTTGTAAACAAAAAAAGGAGCTTCTGGGGGTGTAAATCTTTGAACCAGTTATGGATTGGATTGTGTCCTTCCAAAATCTACATGTTAAAGCCCTAACCCCTAGTACCTCTGAATGTGACCTTATTTGGAAGTGGGGACTTTGCAGATGTAATTAGTTAAAATGAGTTCACACTGGAATAGGACATGGTGGGTAACCTCATAAAAAGGGGACATTTGGACACAGAGACAGATGCACACAGGGAGAACACCATGTGAAGGGGAAGGCAGAGATCACGGTATGTATTTACACGCCAACGAATGCCAAAGATTGCAGCAAACTACCAGAAGTGAAGGGAGAGGCCCAGAACATTCTTCTTCACAGCCTCAGAAGGAACCAGCCCTGCTGGCTCCTTGATCTCAGGTGTTCAGCCCCCAGAACGCTGAGGTAAAAAATGCCTGTTGTTTAAGCCACCCAGTTTGTGGTACTTTGTCATGGCAGCCCTACCTAACCAATACAGGACCATCTAATAAAACCTATTAAAATGTTAAACACACATGCCCTTTGACCCAGTAATTCCACAACTAATGATTTACCGTTTCTTTCTTTTCTTTTTTTTTTTTTTTTTTGAGTTGGAGTCTCACTCTATCACCCAGACTGGAGTGCAGTGGCATACTCCCGGCCACCGCAGCCTCGACCTGCTGGGCTCCAGCAATCCTTTCACCTCAGCCTCCCAAGTAGCCGGAACTACAGGCGTGCGCTACCCTGCCCAACTAATTTTTGATTTATTGTAGAGACGAGGTCTCGCCAAGTTGCCCTGGTGGGTCTTGAACCCGCAGGCTCAGGGAATCCACTCTCCTCGGCCTCCCAAAGTGCTGGGGATTACAGGCTGAGTCACCGAGCCCGGCCTATGATTTACCCTTTCGATACACTCACACACTCCACAAACAAACATGTATAACGATGTTCACTGAGGTATCGCTTAAAGGCAAAAAGCTGGAAGGGACCTCAATGGCTATCAGTAGGGTTCTAATTAAGTATGCCGTAGCAGAGCCATGTAGTGGAATACATAACTCTTAAAAAGAATGAAGTAAAGGATTGTTTGGGGCAAGAATCAACATGAATGGCAAATCTAGAGAGAAGTGTTTGATGAGGAGCAGGATAATTGCACAATCTCAAGGTGTCTTTCTGCAAACTGCTTATCACTAACTTCGCAAGGAAGAAACTGACAACACCTGATGAGGCAATCAAAATTGACATCACCAATGTAGGGCAGATAGACATAGCATGTCTGAGGGTGTGATTTCTAATCATTCACAAGATATTCTGGCCAGGAAATCGTTCCTGAATTTCATCAGGAGGAAAGAGCAAAGAGCACATTATAAAATAAGTGCCATGTACTCTTCAAATACCTCAACATCATGAATTATGAAAGCAGATTGAGGAATAGTTTCCTATTAAAGGAGGCTAAAGAGACATGATATCTAATATGTGCTCTTGGATTGGATCCTGGGTCAGTATAGCAGGAGGTGGGAGGGGAAGTGCTATATAGGATGTTAAATAGCAAATATGTGATGAAACAAATGATGAAACTGGAATATGGACCCTAGATTAGATAAAAGCATCACATCAATGTGAAATTTCCAGAATGTGATCATGATGTAAGACAATACTCTTATTCACAGTAAATGCTCCCTGATCTACTAGGGATAAAAGGGCATAAATGTAAGCAGCCTATTCCAAATGGTTCAAAAAGATATACTCCTGGATAGATAGATGAGAATGATGAAGACAATGTGGAAAATATTAAAAAGTTGCTAATAAATAAAATGCAGTACATACTCACCAAGGAATAACACCAAGCAGTGAAAAGGAACAAAACACTGATATGTGCAATAACATGGATGAACCTCAAACACATTATGCTTGAGTGAAGACAGATGCAAAAGACTATACACTATGTGATACCATTTATATGAAATTTCTAGAAAAGGCAAAATTATAAAAAAAGAAAACAGTCAGTGGTTGCCCAGGGCTGAGGGGGGAGTGGAGACCAACTGCCAGTAGGCAGCAAGGAGCTTACTGGGGAGACAGAAAAGTTCCATGTTGGGTTGTGGTGACCACACACCCTGGGTGAACTTTATGGCATGTAAATTATACCACAATAAAGTAATCAGAAAGTGATACATTTAGGTTAAGGGTATATAGGAGTACTCTCTACTCTTCTCACAATTTTTCTGTAAGTTTGAAATTATTTCAAAATAAAATTTTTTGTTATTGTTGTTTTGTTTTGTTTTTTTTTGAGTTGGAGTCTCACTGTTGCCTAGGTTGGAGTGCAGTGGCATGCTCACGGCACCGTAGCCTCGACCTGCTGGGCTCAGGCAATCTTTTTCACCTCAACCTTCCAAGTAGCTGGAACTACAGGCATGTGCCACCATGCCTGGCTAATTTTTTAATTTATTGTAGAGAAGAGATCTCTCTGAGTTGCCTGGGCTCGTCTGGAACTGGTGGGCTCAGGCAATCCTCTCACCTCAGCCTCCCAAAGTAATAGGATTATAGGCGTGAGCCACTGTGCCCGGCCTAAGATGTTTTTATAAAATAGAATGAGTAGATCTGTATGGGCTAACATGAAATGATTCTAAGATACATACTTCATATGTATATATACACATCTATATATAATAAGGTTCCAAACAGTGTATATACCATGTTTGAAAAGCTTACATATGCATATATCCACATACACACACACACACACACATACACACACATACTATATGTATGCTTAGAATAGGAGTAGGTAAACGATATCCCTCTGCCTGTTTCTGTATATAAAGGTCCACTGGGACATAACCATACCACTGTTTACATGTTATCCACAGCTGCTTTTGCAAATTCAGAGTTGAGTGGTCGTGACAGAGACTAGACCAGAAAGCTGAAAGTATCTATCATCTGACCCTTTACAGAAAATATTTGCCAACCTCTGGCTTAAAAAAAATTTAAGAAATATACACAAGATAGTAAGAGTTGCCTCAAGGAAATGGGGATTGGGATTTGGAAGACCCCAAATTTTTATTCTAAACCTTTTGGTACTCTGAAGTTTGTTCTATAACATGTGGCTCTATGGCTTTAATTAAAAAAAAATTTATAAATAATATATAAATATAAATATATGTGTGTGTATATATGTATGTGTGTATATATATAATTTTTATTTATTTATTTATTTTGAGTCAGAATCTCACTCTGTTGCTCAGATTGGAGTGCAGTGGCATACCCACAGCCACCACGGCCTCAACCTTCGGGGCTCAGGTGATCCTTTTGCCTTAGCCTTAGTATCTGGAACTACAGGCATGTGCCACCAAGCCCAGCTAATTTTTTGACTTATTGTAGAGACAAGATCTCACTCACCAAGTTTCCCAGGCTGGTCTCAGACTCCTGGGTTCAGGCAATCTTCTCACCTCTGCCTCCAAAAATGCTAGGATTACAGGCATGACATGAGCCACCATGCCTAACGATAAAAATAATCTTTAAAAATTATTTTAAGCCGGGCTCGGTGGCTCAGCCTGTAATCCCGCGCCTTGGGAGGCTGAGGTGAGTGGATTGCCTGAGCCCGCGGGTTCGAGACCTGCCTGGGCAGGCGAAACCTCATCTCTACAATAAATCAAAAAAATTAGCCGGGCG